>JAQIVE010001749.1:0-23069 GCA_034698285.1 Sminthurinus bimaculatus | reverse complement strand
TGACAATAATACGTTTACTTACAACAACACAGGTGTAATGTTCTTTCTTTCTCGCGGCACTCTCCATTTATTTTTGCTGGTATATTACAATAATTATATAGTTACCCTCTCTCTCTCCAATTTAGTTTTGTTTTCTTCGTCTTTTTGCCATATTATTACGGGTCGTCTTCTTCGGCCTCTGCCTCATCTTCATCTTCGCCTCCTTCTCCATTGTCCCCGGCTTTGTCGTCATCGTCATCGAGGTCTTCTTCCTCCTCTTCAACAACAACTACTGCATCATCTTCATCTCCTTCGTCATCACTATAATTCATTTAAATAAAATATAACACGTTAGTTTTTCAATACCATAACTTGCATTAAAAAAATTAAGTATGTTAGTAACTTCAATGAGAACTCATGAAAGAAAGCATGATTTTCTGAAAAGTTGTTTCATATCAAGTAAGTGATTTTATAGGCATGCAACATTGTTGCTCATAATACATTTATTTTATCAAGCAATTACTCTTTCATTGCATACTCTTTAATAAAAAGGTATGTATTTGTTGTAACGTTGAAGCTACATATTATCTTATTTCTCAGTAACACTAGGTTCTACAGAAATTGTTTTTTGATAACTTTTGTAATTAAAAAAGCATGGATTTTAGGTGGCGTCTTATCAACAAATGTAAATAGCTTCTCTAAAATTGGCAACTCATGGATTTAAATACATTTAATGTTATGCTGATGAAAAATGATATTTATTCTATGGAATTCCAATTCCAATACATTTGCAGCAGATTACATACTCTAAATTACTGACCGAAGGCACATTATATGGCATTCTTTTGGAATTTACCAATATGTATAATTTTAATATATTTAAAATACGCCCGGAGGTACTGTTACATCGACGCGATTTATTCTGAACAGAATTGTATCAAGAAAGCATACCACATGCTGCATATGCATACTTACATAAATAATGCCACTTTAACACACCATAAGATGCCCTAAATGCTCTACCGACTTGTTAGAAAATCACACTTAAATTCTAGCATGCTATTCTTCCCTCCAAAAAAAATTAACATGGTGGGAAAACAATTTCTCGAAGGAATGTTCACAAATTACGGCATGTTAAAGTCATAAGAGCCTCTGCATGCATACAAATTTTTCATGGTATATGTGTGCGTTTCTTATATTATTACATATTGCTTAAATAAAAAATGAAATGCAAAATAAAATAGTAGGTTCTAGTTTCATATTACGCTCAATAATACATCATACATATTATTGAATTGTACAATAAATAATGCATGTTTTTTTCTTCTTACCTTCCTTCTTCTTCTAAACCATTTTCAGTGTCGAGGTCGGGTACAAGGTAGTACTGAAGGGGATTCGGCCATAAGTCATCCTTAATAACCTGGTTTTTTTAAATGTTACAAAACAGATTATGATATTATTCATTACAATTATTGTTAAGAAGGTACCTCATATATCAAATATAGGCAATCTAGCTAATTACATTATACACGCCATATAAAATAACATTTATAGAAATGCTTTTTAGGCATAATAAATTCAAAATTTAATTTTAAATGTTCATACCTCAGCAATATCGTCAGCGGATGGATCACCATGGTCAACATACCAGGTGAAGAAAGTCTTGGCCTCTAGTCCACGCTTCCTCCGCATTGTCATAACTTCTTTTTGTTTTTTGGACAGATCCATATTCTCTTTCCATCGAATTTCCGTTGATGTTGATTTTGGATCACCTTTTATTTAAAAAAAGGAAAAAATAGATAAAATTAAGTAATACATACATTGAGCATAATATTCATTTGAACCAAAATATTTTCTGTTATGAATGATCAATACATTGTTTTATCAAATAAAATAAAAACTTACCAGATGAACCCAAATGGAATTCCTTGATAAGAGAATCATTTTCAAAGAAAGGGTTCTCTTCAAAAAAGAATTTGATACGATAGCCGCTCTTGATATCTTCGAACTCTTCAACTTCCAATTTTGTGAGGAAATGAAGACAGTCTTCTTCGTCTTCATCAATGAGAAGGGAAATTTGTGGATGATTAACCATAGCAGTTACCCAAAAGTTTGGAATCTTCTCAATAATTACGTTACGTCGGTCAAAGTATGGTTTGCGTAATTTATTATATTTCTGCTCCACTTTCAGGATTTCCTCGGAGGCTTTTTCATTAAGTCCATCAATTTCATTTTGACAAGAATCTATTTCTTCTAATGCCTTTTGAGTCTCTTCATCAAACTCTTGTGTATCTTCTTCAGAGTCTGATTCATTCTCTGATCTCTTTAATACTTTCCTAGGAGTTGGACCACCGGCTGCTTGATTCATCTATGAATAGAAAAATGCATATAAAAATATCATGAATATAATATCATTTTAACGAAAATCAAATAAAAAAATGTATCGGTCAAAGCATTTAAAAATTAATGACTTGTATGCAAGGTCATGGTCGGCATTATATACTGACACACAATTTTTCACACTATAACCTATAACATGCATGCGTAAGTAAGTACGTAATTGTAGCAAGAGATACGTATAATACCAAATAGAAACGGATATAAAAATAAAATATAAAATGACCAAAAATATATTTTTAAATATTTTTACTTACTTTAACGTCGCTTTTGTTGTCTACACAGTAGTTATAATTAAAGGAATTTGTACTCTACACCACGTTGTTTGGTCCTTCGTTTTAAGACAGCACACACTCTTTCTCTCTCGCTCTCTCTCCAACCACGATGGTAGGCTCGCTTTTACCTACTACGGCAACATATAATACACACACATACAAAGAGACAACAAAAATTAGATTTTGCAAAAGAATGATTAGACACTGAATTTACTTGAATAATTACAAAATTGATGAGGTTAAAATGGCTTACTCAATCCTCTATACAATGATATAATAGAGGAGGAATGGAAAAATTTCGTTATTTCAATAAATACAAGGGAAAAAACAAATGTCGACTCCGTACTATATTCATGTAAGTATGTATATGTACTACATTGAGACTACTCACAACTTTACCACTACACCGACACACTCACTCTCTCCCGTACTTGTGTGTATAAGATTGTGTATATATATAAGTACAACACAGAAATCCCCCAAAAATCAAGATGAAATTATGAGAAATAAACGGAATAATTGTACCAGATTTTTGGAAATTGAATAAAATAACTGTCTTACCTCGAGTTGTGGATGGTTCCCGGCCGTTGGAAATGAGTAAAAATATAGGAAAAATTGATTTAAAAATTGAATTCTGACCAATTCGCTTTTGGACGACGCTCTCCTTCTGACTCTTCTTTCAAACTTAAACTGTGTGTGTGTGTGTTGAATGAGCATGAATACACAGTACAGTCTTCCCCAAAGCCGGAGCATTATAATACGAGCGGAGGAATCCAAAATACAAGTATACAAGTATATATGGCCAAGGAACTCTTGCTGCTTTTTAACTTGTACAGTGTATTCCCAAACTGCATCTCGTATCATGCCGATTGCCAATGTCGACTTAATACGACTTTATCATTTAAAATGAATTAAAAAGCATTATTTTAATATGCATATAATATATAACTACTTATGATAGTAATAATATGTAAGTATTTCTAAAAATAATCATTTAAAAACGTATTTTACCCTCTCACACTGCCTTTGTATTTAGATACACATCATAATGTTTTACCTTAGTTTTCCCTCGTCATTTGAAGGCATAGTCACTGTGTGTGTGTAGGAAATACATAGTCCCATCTTGGCCCCACAAAGACCATGCTGCATGCATTGTAAAACCCTTAAGTACTTATTTACCAAGTGTACTGTATGTATATGATATGTATTTGCAAAATGTCCCTCATTTTTTACGTAGAAAGTTCCATGAAACGTTTTGCCAACGATTTTGAACATATATTTAATTATCTAGAAACATTCTTTTTTCAGGAAGTTTAGTTAAATAACGTTTAGCTAATGTGAACTTTTTGGCTTAATAAAAATCATTTAAGGGTTAAGGGACTATACTTAAGGACTTCTGGTATCCTCTATCCTCATACCAAAAAGATGCGAATGAATGAGATGATGTACGATGCTTTATGTTATACATGCAGAACGTTGGAGACTGGAGACTATGAGTTCTTTGTTTTAATTATAGTTAAATACAATTAAGATGCTCCTTTCATGTAATCACAACACATAAAAACAATAGTTTACGAGATTGGAAGTGACCCCGAACATTGGAAAAAGAGCAACTCGATTTTCCGTAGAAACCTCTCTTAGGCCCACATTATCCAAGATTTCTCACCTTTTCCCTTTGACTTTCTGTCAACTGAAGACTAAACATCTTTTGCACCTGGGATCGCAAATAACGAGTATATTTTGTGTTTCAAAACGAACTTGTAACTTTGTATTGATCTAACTTGTATCTACAACCTAAAATTGTGGGTTAAAGGGTGAAAAATTCAAAATTTTACGTTACATTTTTAGACATTTCACCGAAAAAACCGAATTTCGGTGCTTATCGGAGAAGTAGGAAAAAATTAATTTTCCAGAAATTAACTGAAAGGAACACACGATTCCAAATTTATCGATATTCAAAATTTATGGTTTCACTACAAAGTTAAACTTGATTTGCATTATAATTTTTTATCGACTTCTCAATGTCGGAAATGTAGGCTCAACGATTTTGGTGACTCTTGGAAGACAAGATCTGATGGGGTTACTCGAGGTCAACTGGTGAAAAATGACAAAATTCTTTGCTAAATGTATGACTTTTGTCGAATTTTCAACTCCCAAAGGGCACTTGTTTTTTATCTAGTGTATTTTGTATGACATTTCATCAGCATTGCTCATTTTTCTCGTTAAAAGATGATATCACGTTTTTACCCGAAGGGCACTTGTTTATGCTCTTCTTGGTAAGTTACATATATAATAATATGCACACTTACTTAATGTATTAACAGCTTTCATTTAAGCGCATAATAGAAAATAACATCATACTGTTAAGGTGTATAACGGTGAAGAACGTATAGAATAATATATATTTATGTAGAAGATACATACCAAGCCATATTATTATTATTATTACATGTTTGCGTGCGCTAGTCCCAGCCCATTATTCTTTTGACGCTTACTTTTTCTCGATATATGGCATATGGCTATTAAACACACATACACACACACATATATAAAGTACATAATGTCTCTAATGTCGAGGAACTATGTATCCATGTACATAATAAATACATAGTTCAACTTTTGCAGAGACGTACTTACACATAGTAATACATATAAAAATACGTATGCAGGTACTAACTTGTACGCTCACACGTAGGCCAAATCACTATATCCGTCTATATCAGCAGTCTAGCTGACTCCAAAGTCTGCATATGTAGTGCATTGCATAGTACAACTTTAATTCAGAAAGTGAGAAAAATATGAAATAGGAGGTAAAAAAAATTAACATTATATTAACAGTGTACTCATCGCATATTATTTAATGGTAAATATTGTTTAAAAAGTGTGTGTATATAATATAGGATTCCCGTGATGGCTCGTATTATTAAGAATTTGCAAGTTATAATGTCATTAAGTAACGACGAGACTTGAACAGGAGACAGAAGACCCAAGTTCATAAGGTTATTTAAAAACAAGACAATATTTAAAAACTTTTAACCATTATACATCATAATATGACACAACGCTGTTAAGAAGAAGACAAACAAGTAAGTCATAATAATAATATGTAATATGGTATTCTATAACAATTATTTATTGTTGTTTGACACTATCAAAACCATAAACCATACTATATTCAATTTATGTACAAATCAACTATACAGTTTGTCTAATGTCTAATGTGTAATAATCAATGCGTAAATATTTAGCGTCATCGTATAATTGTGATGATTTTTTAGGAGGGATAAAAATACACGTTAAACGCAATGAACAAACGAGTTTCTGTATACTGCGTATTGTCAATCCAAAATCCAAAAGTCTGTCGCCATTAACCTCTTGTTATTCTTAATATTTATTCTTACGTAATTTTGACCAATTGTTACTGATTAAACTATGAATTTTATTGTTTTTGTTAGAAATTATGATCATGATTTTGAAATGAATAATGTTTTGATTGTTGAATGTTTTGTTTTGAAATAAGTTCCTCCAGATTATAATATTTATGTTCTGGCGATTGGTCTAATAGTTCAAAGTTAAAAACAACAACAGTCAACTGATAAAATCATATAAAGTTGTATAATACGGTAGAAATTGAGCTTCAAAAACGTTTGATTACTATCGGACTATTGGTATTTTGTAATAATTTAACCAGTTAACCAAAATAATATTATGCTTAGGTTGTGTACCTGAAAAATATAAAAATGAAGATTGTGATGTATTATATTCTTAAATCATAAATACAGTGTGTAATGTTTTCTAAATATGTTTTACAGTGTCATCAAGTACACCTGGATAAGAGTGAGGAAACCTTTGATGTGCTGAAACTTTGCCTTTTATCGTCTCTTAAATCGAAATTTGAAGGTAATTTGAAGGTTAATACGAAGAGCGGTAATTGATAATTTTTTTTATAACTTTTGATATACATTATTTTCTTTCATAATTTTATTATACACATAAATAAGCCATTAGTCCAGACATTTCAAACACATCAAATATTAAACTGTACTTTTCCTTTCTTCAAAATTAATGATGAAAAGAAAATGACTAATAGTATTGTATTTTTTTGTAATTTGATTTGTAGGAACTACAAAGAACTAAACTTCCTTGTCAGCTTGCTATTGTTTCCTATATATTATTGTAAAGAAGACGTAATAATTACTATAATTATTCAACTCATGTATTATTACTACTTACAAAAGAGGCAATGCATAGGAACAACGGCAATTATGACCATAATAATATTCACAGTGGTAGTTTAATAAATTCAAATAATAATTATTCGGATATAATAAGTGATATCGCGCAACAAGAAACTAATAACCATTACATAAATAATCAGTTATTATTGTCTCAACCGATTAATCAGCAGCAACAAAATATTACAAGTAGTCATCACCATAACAATCTTCAACCGCAACAACAGCATCAAATTCATCATCATCATCATCATTTAATTCCAGAACAGCATCAACAACAATTCCATCATAATAATCAAATATTAGTGAATAATATTTATCCACCACCAAAACAACAACAACAACGACAAATTGATACAAATAATAAATTAGCCTTAACTTCTCATTGTGCTTCTGCGAATACCGGATTAAAGGACTATCGACAATATTCGCATCCCCACAACCACTCTTTGAATGACATAACAAGTGGTTTGGTAACGTCAACTGAAAGTGCCGTGAAATATATTCAACAGTCAAGTCACTCTAATATTTTTCCACACCATGATATCTTGCCAGCGACAGCACCAGCATGCTCTTCATTTTCATCATCTTTGGCTAGGACGAATTGTCTTACTAATAATAATAATATAAACTATAATAATAATAATACAATTAATTTCAATCCACAGATTATAAGTCATATTCATCATCAACATAATAATAATATGTTGAACCCAGAACAAATGGTGGGTGGAAATGTTATCAGTAGTAGTGCTAGTAACAATAGTGACGGTGTAAATAATGCAGTAAATATCAGTAGTAGTATGAACATTTGTCACAACAACAATGACAACAACTTGGTTATTAATGGTGATAATGCCACTACTGATACTGGACGCTATAATAATAATAATGTAATGGTTGAAAATAGTACAAATAACGCTAATGATTTATGCTGTCCGGATACATCCTCCTCACCCTCATCTTCTACCACTTCTTCATCGACATTGTCTTCATCTCATCATCATTTACTTCCAAGTAATCATCCACAACAAACCTCATTCGCTTTTATAAATGATCATCACCACCACCTTCATCATAATAATAATGGTCCTAGTATAATTAACAATAGTTTTGATAAAATAGGACCTGGATTAATGTCGACGTCGTCGTCTATAGGAAATATTTTCAATAATACTGTAAGCAGCTCATCATCGTCATCTGGAGGAATAGTGTCTTCAACAAATAATACTAAAAACATAAACAATAATAACAGTGATTTCTTGCAGCAACAACAGCATCATCTACAGATCCCTTGGAATAATCAAGAACAACAAGATAATTTTAACGTTGACCCGTCCATAATCAGTAATCCGACTGTAACTACCACCTCATCAACTGCTACCACTAACATGATTCCAACAGATCAATCCATGCAATTATTAAATAATAAAGATGGTGATGGTATTTCAACCTCAATTAATACTACATTTAATGCATCTGCTTTAACCGATATGCATCATCATCAGCAACATCATCTTAATAGTAACAATAATCAAATTCTAAATATGCCTCATCTTCAGCACCAACAACAAAGTTCTTTGCATAATTCAAATCCAGCCTTTACAACTTATGAGAGTGACATTTCTCAAGTTTTGCCATCATCCTCAGCAGCATCATCAATAATAACAAATAAGCTTCATCAAGATTCTCTAAATAATTCAACCGCAGACCTCATGAATAATCTGCACTCTGTCCCACAGAGTAACAACAATAATAATTTCTCAAGTCAATCTGCATCATCCTCATTCGATTTGGATTCCATGTTAACAACAAATAATGTTGACAATAATGAATATAATCTACACAATAGTAATGATGATAATATTATCAATAATCTACCGGTAACACAGCAGCCTAGTACCACCCACAATAATAATAATAATATGAATAATAATTCTGTAACAATGGCTACCAAACGACCCTTAGACGGAATTAGTGAGTATCATCGTAAAAATATAAAAACCGAAGAAGGAAAGGATAATAATGGACGGGACAATGACGATGACATGGATTCAAGTCAACCATGTAAACGATTGAAATTCTTTTCCGAAGAATATGCTGATACAAGGGAATTATTGCAACAAAATTCAAATCAAGGCATCGATGGTAACAGTGTTGATCATAATCATGATAATCATTTCATTAAGAAGGAAAGTTCAACCAGCTCATCATCATCATGTTTGTCACCTAATCTTATACATTCATCATCATCGCCATCAAGTTGGAATGATAATACCAAACAACAAGACGGAATCAAAAGAATTAAAAAGGAAAAATCACAAAAGAATGGTTCATTTAACCACGACGGCATCGTCACAAAACAAGAACCGGAAGATGGTCAACATGACCCCCACAAACACCACCATTCTCAGATAAACGAAGACATTGGAATAAAAACGGAGCCTAAATTAAGTGCAGAATTCAATGAAGGTAAATGTTCTTCAACATCCCACGATGACTTTCACACCTTTCTTGGTCACCATCCACTACCTAAGAAAGTGGCAGACAAGGAAAAGAAAGCGAAAGCTTATCACCGACCCCCGCCATCACTGCTTCATCGAGACTCAGCTTATAATATAGAACTTTTTGAAACTACTGATAGTAATTTCAAGGAATTTATCAAGAATCTCAGCTTTAAAAAATATATTTACGTAGAAACTCATCCAAACGGTGGTACGTAAATTTTTTTACATAACTTGATAATTTAGAGCCGTCATGCTAATAACAAAATTGTTCCGTTTCTCTGTCTGTAACGTAATTTCTTTTGGTCTCTACATATCGGTAGGAAATGGGGATTCGAATACAAATTTAACACTCAAAGTCATCAAACAATAATTGATAATTAATAGATCAATTATTAAGACTATATGCAAGGGCTGTCAAATGTTTAATGTTACATTAGTTTATTAAGTTTACTATAAATGAAGAACGATGTAAAGAGAAGCGGAACAAATATGTAAAGCATGGAGTTTGTTTTATAGTCACTAAAGAGATTATCACTCATAAAAAGTTATCATGTAGTAGTGAATTAAAATGACTAACGTAGCTGTAGTTATTTATATGGACGTGTTAAACTTTTAAATCGTTCTGATGTGTGTGTATTTGGTTCCAGGAGCGCATACTTGTCATCTTTTCCAAGATGAAATTGAGTCATTGTCAACTGAACAATTAGAGGATCTTGCAGCAGAATTTCTAAAGGTACAAAATATTCCACAAAATGTTTTTTGTAGTTGAATGTACTTTGTTTTAGTAGTAATTAGAAGCATCAATATAATATTATAAGTATTCAAAAACTATTAGAAATTACAAACCTTATCAGGTAATCCTAAAATTAATTGATTTAAAATTTTTACAGCTTGTTTTCTTCGAGAACGAAGGTGGTTATGCTTATTTTGTGATGGGAATCGTCCATGAGTAAGTTTACTTTTTTAAATTATTTCTTAGTCGAGTTTCGTTTACCGTTTAGTACAATTAAATGACAAGTAATACTAATGACGGAATTTTTAGGATTCATATTAAACAATTAAACATTATTTACATTCTGTTTTTTGTTTTTCTAGCTCTGCTCGATTTCTTCCTGATCTCCTTGACTACATGACCGACGAGCATCCAAATCTTGTGGTGAAAGTTGGTGGCATGCTCCGACAATCAGATATCGAAACTTCCACCATGTCTGCATATTACCAACAAGTAATACAAAATACAAAATAATATTGTACAAACTTAAATATGGATGTATACATATTCAGTAGTCAGTTTTCATAAAAAAAAACAAAATTTTGCATACATGTTATGATCCAAAATTAAAGGGTAATATTTTCAAAATACCACAGTTCTTATCATAGAATGCTCTTTTTAATTTTATCTTGTTTCATTTTTAGGTACAAGCTCACTACCTCGAAGGAACTTTCCGATTTGGTCCATTGAATCAGTTGAGTTTAGTGGGAACGGTACATGAAGAAGCAGGCGGATATTTCCCACATTTTCTGCAGCTATTGGAAGAGAATCCATTTTTGAAACTCGTAAGTAGTCGTGAAGGAAACTACTTTTGTCTGTAATTTACTTTGTTTTTATGAAACATGGAATATTGACGTATCATACAAACACAATAACTATTATTGATAAATTTTATTCCTCTGTAAAAAAACAGTTAAATTACTTGTAAAGTACTTTTGTTCGTCATGATGTGTTATAAAAACGAAAAATAAATATTATATTATATTATTTTGAATACAGGTAATGCCTTGGGGACAGATGTCTATTTTAGATGGCTCAAAACCCGAAGAATCTAATGATGGGCCAATTTTATGGGTTCGTCCCGGTGAACAACTTATACCTACTCATGAAAAAGATTCTAGATCTCCAGCCAAAAGAAGAAGGTATCATTTTCTCTATAAGTAGAAGTATAATAGTTCGGCCAAATAACCCAAAAAATAATTTTATGATGCATGATCTTAGTAAAAAATGTTTTTAGCATTTTTCATTTCAATGAAATGGTTTACAATTTGAGATGTTTTTTTTAATTTCAGGACGGGAATAAACGAGCTACGAAATCTGCAATATCTTCCACGTTTTTCAGAATCTCGTAAGTACCAATAAATATTTTTCCTTTGCTCATATTTAGTCAAAAAAATCGGGGCCTTAGTCTTTCTGGTAGTTCGAAAAGTCCCTAAAGCATAAATGTGTATAACTAGGATATTGAACATGAATATTGCTTGGTGGCATTATTAAAATATTGGTGGTGATTTTTTTTGTATGACTGCTAATTTGACCTAATGTTTGTTTGATATTTTCCAAGGCGAAATGATGTTCGAAGATAGAACAAAGGCTCACGCGGATCATGTCGGTCATGGCCTTGAAAGAAGTAAGTGTTAAATAAATGAAAATATGAAATAAAATTTGTGCAATTAGTCAAATGGCTAGCCCCTTTTACATTACTTTCACACATCTTTTTGTAGAGTTTATTATACCGGCAAAGTAGGTTTTAATAAGTTACTCATGTGCGGATATGTATTGTGCATATTTATGTCAGCACCTACAAACTTGCAGTTTTTCTTGTTATAACGACATACATGTTACATAATACGTCAAATAATTGGCCAATAATAGATATAATGTGAAAAGCATGGTTAATTTATTCTGTTTAATTTTTTCAAAAATAGTGACTTCGGCAGCTGTTGGTAAGTTTCAAAAAAAAAAAATAAGTATTTTATAAAGCCAAAAAGACTTTCATTAGTTGTTTAGTATAAAATGTAGTGATTTCTTAGTTCTTATTGAATTGATTTGTAATTGCTCCATTTTCAATTTGTTTTATTCAGGTGTTTTAAAGGCAGTTCACTGTGGACATACTAGTTCTTACAATCGAATTACAAAAGATGTTGTGGCTTTTAATGCTGGGGATTTTACTGAACTCGTAGAAAAGCTTCAATTAGATCTTCACGAACCTCCGATTTCTCAGGTAATTATTAATGATAAATGCATTTAAAGTTAATTATAAAGTATATATATTGCTCTTTTATTTCATCAGACAGTGTACCAAAAATGAAATTTTTGAAAAATTAATGCCATTGTTAACTGTACATTGAATTTTATTTTACGTATAGTGTGTTACCTGGATTGAGGACGCAAAGTTGAATCAGGTAATTAAAATTTATTATACGTTAAAGTAAAACTGATGGTTTGCTACTTGTAAATGGAAAATCTAAATTCAAATCAGACGGTAAATAACCATTTTTGTTTTTGTCATTGGTGTTATTACAGCTTCGTCGAGATGGTATTCGCTACGCTCGCATCCAACTCCGTGATAACGATATTTATTTCCTTCCTCGAAATATTATTCATCAGTTTAGAACTGTCTCAGCTGTCGCAAGTCTTGGTAAGTTAAATCTTATGAATGCTATAAATAAACTGTAAACTGTAAACGATATTTTTGAATTATGATCACTAAATATTGCACTGTGAAACCACTTGTGACTTTTTCGTTTATAAAAGAGAAAAAAACTGAAATATAGAAAACAATATGCATGTATATAATATTATTGTGTAATATTGTTATGCATGTCTCATTTTGTTTTCATTGCAGCCTGGCATGTCCGTTTAAGTCAATACTATCCAACTTACATGCCAACATTAGAGCCAGAAGTAGAGGTTCCCGAAACTGTTTCTGTTACTACGACGCCGTCAGGGAAATCGTCATCATCATCATCCAAGAAGATACATGGCGGGCTATCGAATTCTCCAGTTAAGAATCTTTCTAGTAAATTCTCCGAAAGTAATGGCCATAGTGAGCGACACAAATCATCAAAAAGTACTACCAAGTCAATCGAAAATCACGGCCAGTCGTACAGTAATAAACATGAAGGCAAAAGCAAGTCATCATCATCTTCGACGACCCTATATCATTCTTCGTCTAAAAGTGCAAGTGGTAATAATAGCAGTAGTAGTAGTTCCAAAAATACCAAAGATTCTTCACGAAGTAAGAATTCCAAATCTCATTATACTGATGGTAGTAGTAGTAGTAGCAGTTCTAAAGAAAATAAAATAAAGGATAAAGATCGACAAGAGAAATCCAGATCTTCGGATTCCCATTCAAAAAGTAAAAATGACTCTAAAATATCTTCAACAAAAAGCAAAACAAGTGAACATCGAAGTGTTTCATCCTCGTCACACCGATCAAGCTCCAAATCCAAATCCCATCATAGTAGTAGCAGCTCAAAGAGTTCCAAAGAAAATATTAATAGCAGCAGCAGTGGTAGCGGTAATAACCGGGATGACAAGAGAAGCTCAAGTACAGTGGACAGCAGTAAAAAGTCGTCGTCATCCTCGTCATCTTCAAAAGAAAAATCATCTAAAAGTCATGAAAGAAGTGGCAGCAGTAGTAAACATCGAGAGCGGGAGAAGGATAGGGACAGAAAAGACCGAGATAAAGATAAAGAAAGGTCAAGGGACAAAGATAAGAGTCACAGCAGTAGTAGTCATGATCACAGAAGTAAACATAGCTCGTCATCGTCTTCTTCAAAGAAACCCAGTAGTAGTAATAGAGATGAAAATAAAGAAGTTCAAAGTGCTAATAACAATAAGGAGGTCTCTAAAACTGCTACTGCAATGATTCCATCTTCTACATCTCCTCCTGAGCTACCACCACAATTAGAAGAAGCTAATAGTTGTAAAGTTGATGTCAACATATCGGAGCAGGAACAAGGTCAACAACAACAAAGTGAACCAGAACATGGAGAAGTAGAAGACCAAGAAGTGCCAGAGAACAGTAATAATAATGATGTAACCACAACAACAACAGCAACTACAGAAGAACATGCTACGGATAATATTGATGGACAGAGTAGCGAGACAACCATGGCAACAGAAATAAATAAACCAGCGCTCAGTGTTCTTGAAAATATGTGTTCTAATGATTTACTTGTCACTGACACGACTTCTACTGCAGCCGAGGATAATAATATTATGGTAAAGACAAATGTGCCAGTCAAAGATGAAAATAAATCTTCAAGTAAAGTAAAAAGTACGACGACGGTAGAGCCAGATGACCGGATTAACAAAAATCGGGATAAAGGACAAAGTAAAAGTAGTATTAGCAGCAGCAGCAGCAGTAGTCACAGGGATAGAGATGGTAAAGAAAGTTCAGGGAAAAGAAGCAGTAAAGATCATTATTCATCAAGTAAAAGTCACCATCATCGGGATTCCAAAAGTAGTAGTAGTGGCAGCTCGAGCCATCATCATAAAAAAGATGGTACTAGTGCTACTACAACAAGTAGTAATACTGAGTCAAATAAAAGTAATAATACCACCGGAGGAACGCCTGCAACTACGCCGATCAAGAAAAATGAAATCCTCGTAAAGACAAGTGACGGGAAAATGACCAGGAAAATAATTTTACCAGCAGCCGGTCCTCCCGATCTATTATCAAATATTATGTCACGAATGGTGACTCCCTTGTCAAATATGGAAAGGAAGGATACTAAGGATCAATCGGAAAGTAACCTGTGGTAATAGCCTTATAATTTTCATATTATTACACAATATTAACTGCTGCGAAATAATTTGAGGAAACTTTGAAGGAGTGACAAAAGTAATACGTAACGGAAAAACCTCCCAAGATTTCAAAAACAAAAAAGATGTCTTGTTATTATTATGTAAGGGTATCCATAAATATTGGTAATCTAGCTTAAATAATGTTAACGTAAGCAATCCAAAGTAGAGAGATACGTCTTTGTATAAGAATATTTAAACAATATTATGTATATAGTTAACCTTTAAGGGAACCATTGTTCATACAAAAACAATTTTTGTGACTATTGTTCAATAGTCACTCTAAGTATACATAGCTAATATATACCTATTTATTACGCAAAATCCAAACTCATAGTATGTTATAAATTTATACAATATTTAGTAGAGAGAAGGGTATAGTAGTTAGTAGACTTGTAAGAGTTACTCACGGATCAACAGTAATTATTACTGTATAAATATATATACACATTTATTTATTTGATATTACTCCTACTACTGCAACTCAATAATACAAAGAAAACCAGTTAGCGTTAGGTAAATTGTAAGAGAATATTCACACAATGGGTACGTAAATACATGTATAAAATTTTAGGATTTAATTCTATTTAAAATTTAATTATTTAAATATATATTTAAACTATGTATTTAATCAATTAGTCAGAGGTAAACAATTTAAAAGTTTATTACGCATGGTTCAACAGTTATTATTATTGTTACGAAAAAAAGAGTATTGTATATTGTAAAATATAGCGAACCTATATTAATATGCTTATATTTAGATAGTGTAAGAAATAAGAAGGAAACAAAAAGATTTCAAGCAAGATTTTTAGTTAGTTATATAAATTAGTTAGTAATTCGTTAAATCCTTATCGAAGACCCCGATTAGAACAAGAAAAACAAAAATCATGTTTTGTTTAAAGACAATTTCAATTTTTTTTTGTTATTGGTATAATATGACATTCAAGTCTTATATTATGATGCATGCTGCATAATATTGTCATTATAGCTTGAAAATATAACGCATTGTACATAATAAATACGTTATGGAGTACATAAATCATAATTGCCAAAAGTAATACTTATAGTAATTAATAATACACTAATTACTAACTTAAATACAATAGCATTATTACGTAGCAGGATGATATTATTATATTATGTTTAGAAGAGAATGTGATGTATATATAATGTATATTTATTGTGTGTACTTATTATTGTTAAACTCTTATTTTCCTGTAATAAGGAGTTATATCACCAAATTATCCTCAATGTAATGAGTATATTAATATTATGTACTACATACTACAAAAGCACACATTGATGGTATATTGTGTATATATTTTACTCGAGGTATTGTGTAAATACGTCGGTGGTACATACGTATTACGTATTTAGAGAGTAGAGAGGCAATGCGAAGAATTTTTTTAGCAATACAAAAAACAATCAAAGAATTAGTTATGTAATTAGTTATAATTTAATTTATAATGAATAATAACGCTACTGTTATTTTAAAATAACGATAATGCTAATAATTATTATTATTATTTAAGTCTATATATATATTGTAATACTTAGTATACAAAAAATTAAATTATATTATCAGTAGGTATTATGTATTGATCAAGTACAATATACATAAATATAATATATATATATTTAGCATTCTTTAAAGACGCCTATTTTACAAAATCAATCTTTATTGAAACCTTTTTAGTCTACGGTATTTTTTCTTATGATACTTATTGTAATTCTTATGGTTATTACTTATTTATAAAAATATCGACTAGACACTTACAATCTATCGAAGTGGATATCGAAAAAATCGCCTCGAGCATGCTGCAAGTACTTAAGTTATTACAGATGACAGAATATGTAAATGCATGTTTTTTACATAGTTACAGTATGAACACGTAGTATGTTTAACAGACAGGACAGAGAAATACAAAAATAAAGGTTCAGGGTTGTCACTAATTGTAAGTACACGGTATTATTATTTACTATTTACTGTATAAAACAGAAAATTGTTGAAAGTTGACACCAAGTCAGATTTTTTTTTCATTGTTATGCTTTCTTTCTACCAAAGATAAAATTCTGTCCAAGCCTTTTGTGATAAAAATGGAAGTCTATCAAAAACCAATTGTAGATTGTGCAATATGCATGCTTAGCTGCAAATTTTTGAGCAATAATTAATGTAAATAATTAAGCAAACACAACTCGTGGTGTACAGTGTCAGAATTTAAAATGTTAAACTTTTAATGTTTCGAAAGTGTGAGGCAGCTTATTTATGATCCCGGAACCTTTTGATATTTGTATTTATTTGTCTGACGAACTTCTACATTGTCATGCTTATTATTATTCACGGTACTTTACTATCTACAATGTACTTTGCAATGAAGCTAGTTTTTTCGATATTCCTTCGTAAAAATAATCAATAATCACCCCATTAATTGAATTCTAAAATCTAAAATATGGCACCGGTTAATTATAAGTGAATAGAAGATTTTCAGAGCATGTTGTATCGTAACCGTAAGCGTATCATGATAATTTATTGTACTAATTTGAAATTTGAATCAATCAGTTGTAATTTGTAAAACTTGCAACGTATAATATTTACATACAGTAATTTCTATATTTATCAAGTATTATGCTAGTTATACACATACATTATACATACATGAATATGTAGAATTTATGATTTATCTACAATCTACAAGCTATTAGTGTGTAATCTCAGTCGTAGTGGGTATACACAGACAAAATCACGAATTAAAAATGGGAAAAACAAAGAAACTAGAATATATAATAATATATTATAAGTATATTATCATGGTGTCAATAATTAAAATATTAGTTACAAAAAATAAACAGCGTGGCGAAACTTTAAACTTTCCGATTCTGATTTGCGTAACTGTAACATTTTTTATTATTCACCGTAAAAGCATAGCAAATAGCAAGCTTTAAATTATAAATTTTATGGCCCTCAATTATAGACCCAAAAATGCAACACTTGAGCATGAACTTTGAAATTGGGATTGAAAGGTTTGGATTTTGACATTAATCATTAATATTATTCATCGTCATGCATGGATAAGGGATACGTGATACGTCACATGATAACTTGACTTCCTGACTGGCTGTCGACTGCATGAGAATCTTGCAAGTCGGAAGACGAAGGTGAAAGTTGAGCGACAGGAAAGTTGAAGGAGTTGCAAATGTTTCCATCATACTAAAATGCCATTTTGTCTTCACCAGAGGCAAAGAAAAAGAAGAACTGTGATTCGAGACAATAATGAAACGTGTGGATGTGGACGGAGACTCAAGACGAAGAATCCGAATTCGGATTCCACCGAGACAAAGACAGACTCTTTTCACTCTTCACAGAATCCAAACAGTTGTAATGATCCCCCCGTCATGTTGTTCGTTCGTTCGTTCGTTTCGTACAAACTACATCGTGCAGGAGTTTGTATAGTTATACGATGACGATGAGGATGACGGGGACGAATTAGGCAACAAGAAGAAAAGAAAAGATGATGACTGTGACTATGATCCGGATGTATTGTCTGTACATAATATACTGATACTGTGTATCCGAATCCTAGTTAGTGGTGGTGGTGACTGAAGACTGAAGACTGTTTGGTTTTGGGATTTTGGGAAGGAAAAGATGTCGACTCGACAAGATTTCCCTCACAGGACGTGGAGAGTTGGTTCTGATCGTTAGTCGACATGGGTATTACAACATTGATACGATAGATACATAATACATCATATGTATGTACTATGTACATTTATATGTACACGCTCTTCGTTCTTCCGTCAGCGTCACGGAGAGAAAAGCTTCAACCTTTTTAACGAGTCTCGATTCTCTCCATTTCTCATTTTTCCAACCGACGTGCTTTCACTGACTTTTCTTCGATTCTTCTTCTGATTCGGATTCTGACTCAACCCTCGCAATAAAATGCATGTTCAGCTCCTGACCCGGACCTCAAACGTCTTTCTGACATGTATGTATGTAGTATGTAGAGACGTGAATCAAAGAGGTCAAAGGGTGAGGGTGGAAAAAAATGCAAGATGAAAGAATAAAAATCATGACACTAAAGCTTTTTCTCACCCTTACATCTTACGATTATACATAATGCATAGATATCACTCATTTCAAACTTGGATCAACTTGTCCATAGTTTTTCCCATGTACTTAAATAACATTTTCAGATAAATATTCTATAGGATCATTTTTATTGTAGTTTACAGTCCATTCTTACCCGCAGAATATTAAATACAAAATATACATAATATCATTCCGTTCGGTATTTTTGTCAAATTTTCAACATTTCTTTGCTCCCCCTGCCGCCTTTGTATGTAGATAATGTCAGCATAGTTGTCCTCTCGACAAATATACCTTTTCCCTTTGTCCTTGTCTTCAAGTTGGTGGTGGTTGAGGTAGAAAAGTTTGATTGGCTCCATTACTAAACAGGCACACAATCTCCAACATGATACATACTACAATCTACAATACATGCATAGAACATAGAAGCTGCAGTGTAATAACGAGAATAATATCTACCACGAGTTTCAATAACAACTCCCGATTTCTAATCCTAAATATGTATTTACATGAATTTAGATTTAGAATTCGGATCAGCAGATCCCTATTCAAGTGAAAAAAACTGAAAAAACTCCCCCAGTATTTATTTCTTTGCGGTGAGGGTTGGTTTCCATTTTTCTACTATATGTAGGTGTTAGTTACTATACTAACTACTATACCACTACCGAATTCAGCACCCCTGGTTGCCGTAGTTACCATAACGATGAACAACGATGCATCTAGGTGCTCGTTACTGGTTCTACTTTTTGCTTTGCTTCGACGCTTCTTCTACCTACATACTTACTCCACTCTCTTCAAAAACCTGGGATTTTCTACTTCCAGCTAAAGTAAAATGCGGCTTTCTTACAGCTGGAACATTTTTCCAGCAATTGTCATCACATGTGATAATATGTTCTTTGAACCTCCATTACGTAAAGTGTACAACATCAGTACTATGGACGTATTATATATTGCTTTGCAATTTTCCCCGTGATTGAAGTGAGCAATCAAATACAATACATTTATACGTGTCAAATAATGCGAAAAGGATTTTTCTTAAAAGTTCCGAGACTATCGTGGAAAGAGCGGAACAAAATGATTAAAAAATGGTGTATAAAAAAGGGCGAAATGTTAAAAACTGGAAAATCACTTGCGTTATTTAGGTAGAGAATCGAGTGGAGAACCAGAGTTTCCTTTTTCTCTGCCTCTATATTACACACACGATATTTGTCTCATTCTGGGAAAATTGTGCTTTTTTCCTATAATATAATATGATCCAGTCTCTGGTGACTGGATCCTCGACTGTAATGACTAATGACGGGGTGTACTATTATAAGTTAGGTGAGCACATGGCCTCGACTGGACTGGACTGGACTAACTCAACTAACTGACTCGGATTCGGACCTGGACCCTATTACGCCCGTCTTTTCTCTCTTTCTCTCTTCCACTACGAATGTTGACTGGTCAGAGTAATAAAAGTGAGTTGTGTCTACACACATACTATATACACACTCCTTTCTCTTAAAATGATAAAGCTCCACAAAGACAGCCACGGAAAAGAAAAGAAACGAAGAAAAGACAAGTGGAAGAAGAATAAAGTGAGTTTTCTCCATTCTTTCTGCTCCTATATATTAAGTAGGTTAGTAAGATAGTTAGCAGAGGATCAAGTACATAAGTATAATATACTTTTCCATATAATATAATATAACATACCCTGACTCTGACTCTGACTGTGAGATGGTTGAGAGTCGAGTTGAGCTGAGTTGAGCTGAGCTGACTTGACTTGACTTGGCTTGACTCAAACTCGAGTTGAGTTGAAAAAGAGTTGGATAGCAATATATATAGAGTAAAGAGTGAGTTGAGTGTTGAGTGTTGACTCGGAATGAGCTTCATAAACCAGGGTAGAGAGGCTATTTGGCTCCATGGCTCTGATGAATGTGCGTGGAGCTGTCAGGAGCAACTGTAACTAAACTACATATACATACATACACATATACACACACACACATTCACATTCCTGGAGGAGGAGAGACTGGCCAAACTGGAGAAGCCAGTCTGTTATTCTCCACTTTTCTCACTCCAGTCTCCAGTCCAAAAGCTGCTCCTCCATTCCATTCCATCCTCCAGATCCCAGGCCTACAGTTAGTTCCTAGTTAGTAAGTTTGTAATGTTAGTTCATCATCATCGCCCTAATATAATGTATAAGTCTAGTATATACAGTATATACGGTATGAGAAGCGAGAACATTTGAGTCAGTGGCAGAAAACAGGAAGGAGAATATCCAGAGCAAGAGCCAGAGCTATATTGTCCAGGAAAGGCGGAAAGGCGGAAAGGGCAGGAAAAAGACGGAGAAAGTTAATATGTAATTAGTCTCATGATATAAGATAAGACCAATAGGGTTTTCTTTTACCGACGACGACGACTCCTCTTCTTCTTCTACCTCATCATCCTCCTCAACCTCCTCTCGTTCCTCCTCAAGTTTAGTTTAGTTTGCCCTGGCTACTTGGCTACTTGGCGTTGGCTTTGGCTTTGACCATTATTTCGAGCTCTCTGGAGAAGGGCGATGAAGAAGCACCAGAAAGAAAGAGTCTCGGGCAAAATCAGACTCGGAATCAGAACCAAGTTCCCAAGTTCCAGCTTGAGAAAGAAGAGCTGGAGAAATGAGAGTAAAGAGAATGGAAAGATGAGTGTGGCTCAATCAGTGTAATGTCCCTCCTGAGACTCCAAATATTTCTTGAGCAGACAAAAAAAACTGTATCTATATAAATGTAAGGAGAGAATAGACTTTCTACCCTCCTTCAACTCTCTCCCCTCTTCTTTCTCCAGTTCTCGCCTACTCCTCCAAAGTCCGAATCAGAGCTGGATGGTCGGAGTTGGAGCAACATGGTGATTGTGATGGTGGTGTGGAAATCCAGGGCTTAGAGAACCAGAACCCAGATACAGAGACAGCAAATAAAGCAAAAGAAACCGAAGAAGGGACCGGAACCCCGTAAAAAGGAAGAGGAGCTGGAAAACTCCGGGTGAAGATGAAAGGCAGAAGAATAAGACTGGAGAAGAATAAAGAGACTGGAACATACACACAAAAGACACAAGTCTCAGGTGGTAAACCAAGAGATTGTTTCAGTCCTCTAAATTACTTTCTACCAACCAACTGAACTAAAACTGACCAGACTGACTGTATATATGTACTGTATATATTGTACATTATTCTAGTTTTGTATAGTAGCCAGGAGCAGAGGCAACTTTTACGCCAACTTTAACTTTAACTTTGGGCACCCGCCTCCCTCAACTATTTCTATAAATATTTCTCCTCCTGTCTGAAAGAAAGAAAGAAAGAAAGGAAACCCACCCGCCCGTCCGTCTCTCTCTTTTCTGTTCAACCATCTTCAGCTATGTATCTAAAACTTGTACGATAATTTGTAATTTTCTACCAGCCATCTTTGTACAAAACTATTTCACCCTGGATACAAGTCTGGCCAAAATGCCCTCAACCTCATCATCATCAACTTGATATCCTTCATCTTGTACAATATCATCGTGTACAAAGAAAATGCACCGACGAATTCCTTGAACAAAAGTCTTCTTTTCGTATTATGTTTATATACACACAGAAAAAATCTAAAAAAGCAGAGTCCAGTTGGAGTTGCACCCCCCAATTTGAGAGAAATCCACCCTGTACAATTTAAAACGGCGGATATTTATATTACCTGCCTATAACAAGCATTTTTATTTGTGTGTGTGTGTGTAAACTCTTGTTGAGCTGATGACGGTGATCACAATCTCACATTTCACTCCATCGTCCATCGCAATGGTCGAATGGTCTAACTTGACGTTGATTCTGGTTTAACTTTAACTTTGACTATTGACCAATGACCAAGGCAAGGAAGAGAGAGAGGGAGAGGAAGGGAAGCCAAGGGTAAAATCAGCCTGGGAATGGGGAGCCCAGCTGAACAATAATGCCCATTTCGGATCGTAAAACGGAGATGGGAGATTGCATCGCAATTTGTTCAATCTCCGCCGCCCCCTCCCCCT
>JAQIVE010001748.1:0-23082 GCA_034698285.1 Sminthurinus bimaculatus | reverse complement strand
TTTTTACATAAACACAATTAAACAGCACGAAAAAATAAATTGTTCTTGTGACAATAGTAGTTGTCCACCCTCAGTATTATTACACTATATAGAACGCTGTTTCTTTTGGCATAACTACTTATATGCACATCTGCCATGTGTAATATGCGTGCATGAGCATCTTGCATTTGTAATGTATGTACGTATTCAATTTACCATGCACTAATATGCACGAGGGATGTAAGAGAATGCTTGCATTACATCTACTTACTTATTGATCATTGATGTTTCTAACTTGTTTCCCAAACGTCATAGACCATAGACATTTAACCTACACAAATACATGCACATATTCTGTACATGTTTGTAATTATGTACGTGTAAAAATACGTAAGATTTGCTTGGTATAAGATTGAAGATGATATGCACTGATTTATGTAGCAATAAAATCTCACAAAACTGTTTTAATTATGTCTGTAGAAGGTAAACACTCGACAATTTCCAATTTTCTCTCCAATCAAGTTAAACTTAGTAGCTTATTATATTATTATACAACTTAAACTGAATACAGTTCCACACGTGGACCTTTTTTGGTTAGATACATATTTATAATGTCACCATTAATTTCCTACATTTTCTTTCTTTGTCTGCCATTTCTATCAACTCTGTGATATTCTGGTCAGCTAGAGTACAGTTAATAATGTGAACTTATGTAAATATATGATGGCATAAAATATTGTGCTTACTTATGGGAATTCACAATGCTATTAATAGTTGTACATTTGGCATATTAATTATACAATAGGCTACTTTTACACATGTTTAGCTTACCAACTATAGTTGTCATCTTCATTTTTTGCCAAATATGATGGTTTTCTGGTTTTTCTACTTTTTCCACACCAAAATCCTTTCATGCCTCTAGCTTTTTTCGCACTTTCTGCAGAAATTCGCTCCTTTTGACATTTATTGACTGATATATTTCACCGACAATCTTTAAGCTCCCCGTGTACATATTTATACATGTATACCGTATATCATTCATATGTACATCAAGTACCATCTTGGGGATCTTGGGGATCTGATAAACCAAAATATAGACGCACTTTTCTTTGTTGTTAAATCCTTTGCATTTTAAAGTCGTAATTGCTGGACACATATTTAGGGGGAGAGCAAGGATTTTTTCTACAATATCTTTAAATAGTAAATAGGTTTATAATATTGTACCTATTTGTGCACTCACAGCAGAATTGAGCTTTTTTTGATCAACTGGAGAAGTATGTAGTTATAACTAGCTGACCGACCAAATTAACATACTGGAGAAATATTCAATATCATCATGAACCTAGGTAAACTGGAAATTTTTGGTAAATGTTTAATGAACAGGAGTGCTGGAGCCCGGTCTGTAGTATAAAAAGGAGGACATTCTCACTTAAATATCATCACAAACTACCAACAGTTCCAGCAAGCATCAACTCAAGTAGAGTAAAACAGAGGACTGAACCATTTTAAAAATCCAAGGGGAAAACATGAAGCTTTTTGTAAGTATTTTTTGACGATTTTGGAATATCAGACTGAAAATACGTTTTATTTTCTTACTTTCTTATCGTTGAATACGGGCCCAAAGGAATACATAAAATCAATGGTCCAATTTTCACTAAAATTATTAATTCATTTTGTCTCTTAATTTCAGGCGATACTAGCGGTTATTGTGGCGACTTCTCACGGCCTTCCCAAGCCGGATGTGAGTCACCTTGCAAGCCGCGGTTACGTCTACACTTCTCCTAAGCCTGATTATTTACCACCACCTCCACCACCTCGGCCCACTGACAGCTATCTACCACCTCCTCCAGTTAATACTTACATTCCTCCCCAAAATCCAACCCCCTTGATCATCCCAATTCCACAACAACAACAACAACCAATTTTCCAACAACCTGCCCCACAACCTCTCATCATCCAACTTCCAGCTCAACAACAACCCCAAGTGCAGACCCCTCAACAACCCTTGATCATCCCACTTCCAGCTCGACAACAACCACAACAACAAATCCCAAACAACCCCATAATCATCCCAATCCCATCTCGATCAGCACCCGCACCTTCTAACCCACAAACACCAATCATAATTCAACTTCCAGCTCCACAACAGCCACAGACCCAAAGCAACAGCAACCCACTTTTTATCCCACTTCCACCTCAATTTGCAGCACCCGCGCCAACTACCTCGTCAAATGTTGTCGTTCCAATCCCGGCACCTACCCCAGCGCCAGCATCACAACCACAAAATTCAATTTTCTTTGTAGTTCGTGATCCAAATACTGGTGATATAACTGGTGCTGTACCCAGTTCTGATCCAAGTGGTGGTTCCCCCCCTCTCCCTCCAGCTGGTTTCTCGGATCCAAATGTTTCACCCTCTGCCACAGGTCCACTTTTTGTTCTCCCGGACGGAACTGTCGTTGACATAAACGGAAATCCCGTCAACCCGTCTCCCTTATTTTAATTCTAGTTTTAAAAATATTTTACTAGCTTTTTACTAGCTTCAACTTACTTTTGTTATAAAATATGACTTCTTGTGCTGTCCAAATACTACTCTGAGCACTGATAATTGCACGTTTGCATACCGCGTAAAGCGTTTCAATTTCCAGTGTTCATATACACATTCGTTTTCTATGGTTGTCTTGCATGAATGATGAAGGGCCACTTTCTTACATTTTTATGTTTTACTTAGTTTATTCCTATTCTAAAATTTGAAGGCCATTATTATACTGTATTACATTGTTCAGCTTTTGTGTTCAAAGCTCGTTTTGTATTTTTTACTCTTGCCATGTACGCACAATAATTATGTAAGTATTTTCTATTTTCTTTAAGTGTTTTTACAATTCTGTAAGTTTAAAAAACAATTTTTTACAATAAAACCTTGTCGACCTTTGAGTCCTTTCTGTGTAAAATACATAAGTCAAAAAACATTTCAGAACATTTATTCAAAACAATGTTTGAGGTTTTGCATTTTGCTTTTCATTTTTTGCATCACTTATCACTTTTCATGTTACATGAATTGCCATAACTAATAAACCGTAAATTGTGAAGATGCGAGTAATGAGAAGGGATCCATTATATTTAGTAAACTCAACTCAATATTTATTAATTTCGCATAATCCAAGCTGATGTACAGCTTTACATATGTACATACATGTATAATATTTCAGTGTATACAATCAAACATTTTCTGGCACCTTCTATTGGGGTTTATACGAGTCCAGATTTCTCAATAGAAATTTTCAAATAATGGAACACAATTAAATATTTCCAGTATGTACTCTCGTATAGATTACAATACAAACGCAACTTCCCAAAACTACGTTCACCAACAGTAGGTTTGACTTAAAAAACTTTCTAATGAGGAATTGTGTTAATAATGGGCCATTTCCATTGTTTCATAGCAATTAACACACAATTAACACAAACATTAAACGTCAATATGTACTCCCTACATCATAGAGTACGTACATACATACTGCATACTGATTGTGAAACTATGCGAAAATATGTCACGCGATTTCAGTTTTCAAGGGGGTGATATTGATTTCTGGTTTGAAATCACCGTTGCATTGGATTTAACATTCTCGGCTCCAACTAGGTATGTATATGTATTTTTATTAGTAATTACAGTAACTAAGTTTAAGACAATTTTGTGCACTCTCTCCTTCTTTTCTCAGTAATATGAGTATGTATATGTACAGAAGTTATATATAGTGTATAACATGAGTGTTAGAGTTGATAGCTGGTTATCGACTATAATAGTATTTGGCTATAAACTAAAATATATAGTGCAAAATAATCGTTATTACCCATACAAGTACATTATTTTACATCCAATATGTACATCATATTATTCATATTCTACAAAGTTAAATGTTTATTAGTACCTCTCTATTTTAATACATAATAAACAGTAACAAACTAGTCAACAGTGCCGAATGAGCATGGCACAGAAAAAGTTCCACAAAAATACTGCAAGTATGTACAATACTACAGCAATACAATCTAATAACAGTATTACTAAAGTATGTATAGCAATTGTGGTGTTTTGCAAACATCAAACCTACCGGGTTTGTGTTCGATACTTTATTTGCACATTTTTATTCTTTCTTTCGACTTGAAATCTAAATGAACTTTCGGTTCTTTTA
This sequence comes from Sminthurinus bimaculatus, assembly GCA_034698285.1. Classification (NCBI taxonomy): domain Eukaryota; kingdom Metazoa; phylum Arthropoda; class Collembola; order Symphypleona; family Katiannidae; genus Sminthurinus; species Sminthurinus bimaculatus. The sequence goes on along the minus strand of JAQIVE010001748.1, from coordinate 18,916 downwards.
TACTTATTTATGTTCTGTACTGTACAAAACAGAGAACCATCAGTGTTCAGCAGCTCGCAATCAATATTATTTTTATACAATAAGTAACATGGGTATTAGATATTATACATTTTTACAGTTATTCGGAATGACAATATATCTAGATGTATTTATTATATTTCATTTTGTGCCTAATAATAAGCCTTATCTATAAATTCTACTCTCACAAAAAGAGTAATATTTCATGTTTCGGATGTAAGTAAGTACAGACATCTGAGTTTTTTACAACATTAACGTAGTACCTTTATTATGTATACTATATATGTATGTACGTATTTATACATCTTATAAGCTAATAATCTATATCAATATATAATACATGTGGTGTAAGCTAAAATATATTATAGATTTCATAGAAATATCATAACCGTAGAGTATAATATACATTATGTATTGTGTATATTATGGGTGAGCCCTTTGTCCTTGTCATGAATCATGATCAACACAACAACTCATAAGAATTACAAATAACATTGATTTCCGGCTTTCTCTCTGTATGTATCATTTCTTTCCACAAGGTGATGATGATGGATGTGCCTTTTCTGCGTTTCATTTTCTTCATTTTCTGCGTCTTTTCCTTCGTCCTTTCCGATTCCTCCGCCTTTTCCTCGTCCTCATCCCACTTCCTGGTTTTTCCTCTCCTTTAGGTTTGTAAAGCCGTACTAATTTCCTTGTGAATCCCAGCCAGGTCTTCAACTTTCTCCGACAGTTGTGCATTGAGAGCCTCGAGGATTCTCTTTTGAGTTTCTTGACTCCCCAAGGCTGCGTCGAGTTGAGCTTGGACTTGATGTAAAGTCATTCGTAATTCAATCTCCTGTGTGTGTGTAGAAACATGTGTAGATATATTTTGGAGATCAGAGGGAAAGAGACAGACAAAGAAACAATTTATTTCATCTGTTTCATCATCTTTATGTGTGTAATCATTTTATCATCAAATTACGCTCGGAAATTATGTTGTGTAATAATAAAAGATAGTATTATGTATGTATTTATATTGTACAGTCAAAATTTGATGTGGCGTGCTGAATGCCGTTATGTCGTATATATACATGGTCAAGATATTATACACGTACATGTTATTGCATCTATTCAAAAGATACATCACAGGGCATTCAGCACGCCACAGATATAGGAAAAGAGTATATAAATACTACGGCTTTACATTCAAGTTGATGTAATATAATTTATGATTGTATATTATGTTTTGTACATCTTCTATCATCTACATAAGTTTAGAGCTTTGAGTTGAACTTGGAGAATAAGTAATTGGAATGAGAACCTTATTGGATTCCTCTTGAGCGGAACAACTCACTTTCTCTCTGGTTTGGGCGAGTTCCTCCTCCTTGCTCTGCAGTTGCTGCTGACACATGTCAATCTTATCTCTCATCAGCTCAATTTCCTTGCGAAGTTCCGCCTCGGCCTCCACACTTCCTCGAGCCGCCTCAGCCTCCAGAGTTCTCTGTTTGAGACGCTGATTCTCCTCTTTGTAGGCCTGCAGCTGTCTCTTCCACTCGTCCACGTTTGCCGTGCTCTCCTACATACATACAGGAGTTTGGAAAACAGAAAACTTAATTTAACACAAAAGTCGGACAAAACAATAGCAGATTTATTAAATAATGATTAGGCGGCTTTTCGGCATTCACCATTAACAAATCAAACAAAACTGAATGAAAAAAATGTAGAAAATACGTGTGTATGTCTGTGACCTGGAGCGCGGCGGTGAGGCGGGCGTTATTACTTTTTAGGGTTGACAACTCAACCTCCCACTTTTTGGCATTTATTGAGCTGTAAACCATTGAATTTATATCAGTTACCTTACATTCGTTTAAAACTTGAGGAGTTTTCTGTTAAGCTGTATTTTCTTTAATGTATACGATGTATACATGCAAACTTTACCTTTGAGTCAAAGCGAAACGTAGTCGCTCGTTTTCATACTTGAACTGGTTCTCTTTGTCCAATTTTGTTCCATGTCTGGGACTGTCCGTGAGTCCAGGGGTGGACATTCCAGACGAGGATGCACCGTGACTCCTCTCCGGGTTTGGAGAGTCGGTTGAGGTTGATATCGATGACCTCAGCACAGAGTTTGCATTCTTATCCTTCATACTAGTGGTCAAAATCTGGTCGGATTCCCCAGCACCAGGTTTTCCATTTGTCGCAGCAGATGCGGTATTCGTGGTCGTGGACGAAGTTTGGGTTGATATGACTGAAGAAATTCCTCCTCCTCCTGCTTGTTGTTGGTGTTGTTGAAGCTGCTGCTGTTGTTGTTGTTGTAAAAATAAAAGTCGTTGTTGATGCTTGTGTGCTTGACTTCTTGGGGTCATAGGTGAGGCAACAGATGGCGGGATGGGTGGCGGTGGGATTGTGGGAGCACCGTTGTTTGTACTAGTAGTAGTAGTAGAGCCAGAACCAGAGCCAGGGACCTGCCCTGTACTGGAAGAGGCGGCTGAGGAAGAAGCTCCATGCTTACTCGAACTCCGGCTTGCCTGCTTCACCTCTTCAAAGTGCTCGATAAACTAGAGTAAAGGCGAAAGAGAAACAACGTGTGTAAAAAATGCTTTAATAATATGAACTTTATGGTACTGGAATATTTTAGTTTGATATTTACCGTGCAAAAAAAATTTAGCCTTTAGAGTTGAAAAAATTAAAAAGTTTTTTAGATAAAATTCCACAAGAAAAAAAGTATGTGGGTAAATGCTGCCACTTTAGCCCAGTTTGGATGATCAATTAATCCCATTGACAAAAATTATTAGGCTCATTTCGATCACTTTATTTTTCCTCAACAAAAGTTTTATGACCACTTAAACGAATCGGGTTCAATAGGATAAAAGTTAGGAGATGGAGAGAGCGAAGAGGAAACAAAAAGAGCGATAGAAAGAGGTAGAGATAGAGTGAGCGAGAGAAACATTGAAAATAAAAGAGTTGGCTGCTAAAAGAGAATGGAGAAAGGAGCACAGCAACTGGAGCTGGACGAGAAGATGAGAGGATGGAGAAATGTCATTAGCATTAATGTCCTGTTCCACATGTATGTATCCATGTACTTATACATATATATGTAATAGTTACAGGCTGTAGAACAAGATGGTTGGCTAGTTTCTAGGTTGTTCGTCCAAGGTTGAAATGGTCAGAGAAAGAGAAAGAGCCAGACGGACTGGATATCTGGCGGACTGCTTGGCTCGTTTGTTCGTTATACATATGTATGTATAATGTATATGCATGTAGCTGGTCGGATGGACGGACAGACAAAGAAAGAAATGTCCGCAAGGTCTCAGTTGAAAGCCATCAAATCATCAAAAGGAAGGGGGGAAAAGATGAAGAGGAAGAAAGAAAGAAAGTGGAAGATAACTACAAAAGCAGAGAGATACAAATAGCGCAAGTAAGTCTCGTTTCCCTCTTTTCCTCTGGATTTATTTGGTGGTGCGGTGCGATGAGGAGAAAAGGAGAGAAATGTAAAGAGGAAGGAAGAACCTGAGAATGGAAAGATACAAGAGAAAGTATGAGGGAGACCGGTGAAGGCTTTGGATGGGAGATGAGAAGCGTGTGTGCATACACATTATACATACATGCATATGGCAGAAAAGTGGAAGGAAGAAAGGAAATCAAGGAAAATTCTATGCCATGTATTTAGATATCTATGTATACATGCATGTATGTGCTGAGGTCAACTATTTCAACTTACTTTATTCAGTTCAGCCTCGGACGGGAAGCCGAGGCCATACACCGTGTTGGCTCGAACATCAGACCACTGACCAAACTTTTGAGACGTTTTAGTGAAGCTCATGCTCGGTGTCACTGTGCTGTTGATAACAGCCTGTCAACAACAGCAATAAGAAAAGTTTATATGGATTCAATTTCTTGCCTGCTCTCCGTCTTCCCCTTTCCCTCTCGCTCGTCTTCTTCGTCCTCGTTCTCGTCCACAATCCAGAATTCACAATTCCAGACTCCAGACACACGTCACCGTCATCACCATCGCCATCACAATCATCATCATCAACAACAGCAACAACAACATCAGCATGAAGAACAGGATCGTTATTATTATTATTATTATTGTGTAGGCGATATAACTGCTGCAATACTAAAACGCATGTTGTTATTCTCTGTATATATACATAATATGTATAAGGTATAAAGTATGTACAATGTAAATACATACAAGAAGCTGGAAGAAAAAAGAGTGTACTTTGTAAATTCGTAGGTCTCGCACTCACTTCCGTGTATGTATAAATTGAACCTTCTCTCGGGACCCGGACGAACCATTTGCCATTCAATGTAAATGTAATAGAAAACGCCTGTTACTTTGTGTCTCTAGCCCGAGACATGAGATGCATATTATGTTGAGGAAAAGAAGAGAAACAAGAAAAAGAAGAAGACATCAATGTCAAGCCTTTGGAGGAAATAGGACTCTGTGCTCGGTGAAATTCAAACATTCTTCCAATTCTTTCAAGTCAACAGTCAACAGCTCGTATAACTGGCAATACGATATGTATATATCAGCATGAGTCCCTTTACTCGTGTACAAGTTTAATAGCAAATCGCATGATTTATTGCAGAGGTTTAACATTGGACACAAATTTATGGGGAAAAGAAAGAAAACTTGTATGACCAACTGCTTTGAAGGAAATTCAAAAGGTAAAAATTTTATTTCTGCTAATCCTCTCGAATACAGTCCTGTCGAATATTTATGAGCTAATAATGCATATTATGACATCTTATATCACCCATTATGTTCTCCCACCTTTTATCACATTATTGTGTCCTTGTGTATAAAAAAAACCAAAGTAAAGTAATGTATGTACCTACCTACTTTTATGTAATATTATATTTAGAGATGCTTGGCTGCACGCCAGTAGTCAATACTGGGTAATAAATTGATTTCAATCTAACTATTAGACACAAATCTCGTGTAAATTGCGTGTATACGTATGTATGTATCTACTTATGTAACACCCATAAAATGTGTGAATAAAGTTTGCAGGTTATCCCTCTACTCTCTACATTTTTTCTTCTATTGTATGATATTATACGGGCTTCATATATGTAAATATGCAGGTAAGGCAAGAGAGGGTTAATAAATAGATAAAAGTCTTCAAAGAAATTTCCTTTCCACACTCATGTAGGTGTAGACTGGGAAATTTAATGTGTCTACCTGACAAGTACAGTTCAAAGGATATCTATCTATGTATGTTGATTGTACCGTAAAACTTATACCACATATCATACAATATTGTGCATAAAAAGAATATCCGACAGTATACAGTATATACAATATATATACAAGTAGCCTCTGAACTGCCGACCTTACATCTTTTACATCGAATCCAATTCAAAAATTCATGTATCAAGTTTCAACAACTTGTTCTGCTTCTTCTTTTAGCATTTTCCCTCATTTTTCCCTATCTTTATCATTTCCCCATGTTCCAGTTTCCAAGAAATAGATTCCACATTCATCCTAATGCATAAAAAATACCGTAATATATGCACAACAAAACACAAAACAAATATGATGGATAAAAAATAAGGAGTAACAGAGTAACTATACAGCGGTGAACTCAAGGTTGAAGCTCAAACTACAACACATATGTATGTATATAGATGCTGGATACGTTTCCTCGCCGTTTTTACGATCAAAGGTGTTTGCATACGTGTATGTACATATGCTGTGTGTTGTATGGGCGGACAAACGATACACAAGTTAAACACAGAAATGCAGGTTGTCAGCATTTTTATTTGGCTCTGTTGTCCTCCTCATTTTTATAAAGACGGGACGACGACGACAACAACAACGACAAGGAGGAAAAACATGGAGACAATTTATATAAACATGTTTTACTAGCAAATATAATAATATAATACAAATTCGAATGTGAAATGTGAATGGGAACGCGAAAATACGAGTAAGAGTTAGAGCAAGAGGAAGAGTATACAATGTATACAATATACATACAAGGGCAAGAACAAGTACGATTTTCCATTCTTTCTTTATGTTTTTCGCGTCGCCTCTCTGTTGCCTCTTCATCTTCATCTTGTTGTATGTACCTCTCTCCTCTTTTATTTTTCTTTCCCCTAGAAAAATGTAGCAGCTCATGTGTATCTGATATAATATTCATGAGCATTTTCTATACATATCCCCCAAAAAAAGAGACGAAGAAAGAGGAGGTGGATAAAAAGAAAAAAAGAGGACGACGACGAGAGGAAATTCTTTGACACTCATCTTGCACGCTTGACACACTCTCCCCTTTCTCTCAATGTTGTACATTGTACATACTTATATTTCCATCCCTTGCTCCGTTTTTGCTTTTAAAGTCTACTTTGTGCTTGGACCACTTGAGCATCCAATTTTATACACATATTATATACAATGTACATACATACGCCTTGCCGTTTTCATCGTCAGTCGGCCGACTGATGGAGCTGGAGAAATAAAGAGCCGGGGAAACAGCTGAGTCTTCAAATAGTGTTATGGTTACGCGGAGAAAATACATTTATACACACGTATAAATATGAACTACGCCCTATACATATTAAGTAGGAGGGAAAGAATGAGGCAGGGCACAGACTCGGAGAAAAACAGAGAAAGGAAGATTTTGTGGGATTTTCACTTTGAGTGAGTGATGTATAAGCGAACAGAATTTTTCTCTCCGTTTTTTCCCACTTTGGTACTTGGTACATACAGTTGGTGTATGTATGTACATTGTACATTGTACATACATAAGTATGCTCTCTTTCTCTCTTTTTTTGTTTTGCTTTCCCTTCTCTTCTCTCTTCTCTCTTCTCTCTGCTCCTTGCCAATCCCGTTCCATTTGCCTCGTTTTGAGCCAGGAAAAATGGAATGGAAGAAATATCAAAATGTGTAAACATTACAAAAATAAACTGAAAATGGAGTGTGTTGCCTGGTGAAAAATAAAAAGGTGCTTTATCACTTACACTCCAATTCTGATATTTATGCTGGATGTATTTGGCGTGAGAAATTGCACAAAAGTTTCCTCTTTTTTCTATATAATATACTCTACTTGACTTAGTGGAGCAAAAACTGGGAGAAAAGTCAAATATCTAGATGGAAAGGGGCAAAATGTCAGGTTGACACTTTGTATGTATATAAGTATATCTGTATACATATTATATGGACAAAAAGTCAAGTCAAAAGGCTTGGTAAGCCAAACAACACCAAACCAAAAGTGGAATGAGTTGGGGATTTGAGCTTGAGATTGAACATTGTACTAATACATATCTACTACATACTACAGTGTACATTGTACATTTAACATTGAACAGCGAGGATTGGAAGTGTAAATCGCGGCAGCCAGTTGAATAAACAACGTAGAATTTTCCACAGAGAGAAAGTCAATGCATTCATAATGGAGAGAATGACAATTTCTGCGTGCTCTTGAGAGAGCTCTCTGTATAAATTTGTGGTGTACCGTTGACAGTGAATCAGTAGCGGTGCTGGTGGTTCTACATTGTACATACTTGTAAAATCTGCAATGTAACCCGTCTGCTTGGATTGTACAGTAGAAGTTGAGCGAGAGGGAAATGGTACATGACAAATACATTATATATATATAAGTAATCCATACACATATTTTATATTTTATACAATATCTTGCAATTTACAATACATGTCATAAAAGAGAGCGCAGAGTACATACAGGGGAACTGCACAGAATTTATAATTTACCTTGGTCCCTTCCACGCTGATGATGCGGTAGAGGGAACGCGAGGAGTCAAAAAAGAAAGAAATTTGCACGGCGGAGGTAGAAGCCGGTACCCAACTTCGCTTGGTTGACGGATCAATGTGGAAGACATGAGCTTTGGCGGAAAATATCGGCTGCTCCCTATAAATATTCAAAAAAATCCGGACACATTTTACATACATTTATGTATATACGATACACATACAACATAATTGACATTCATACACCGAGCACAAATCTGCTCTCTGTTCATTTTGCACACACAATTTATTCGCACAAAACAGAGTAAGCCAGGCAAAGCAAAGCAAAAGGCAAAGCAACGTTAAATAATTTTGCACTTTACTGTAAATACATGTAAAATATGTTGTGACTGACAATGAGGAGGTTTTGCTTGTGAAGTGGAGAATTTGCCAAGGTAAATTACAGTTACAGGTAGCAGGGATTTTACCAGGAAGGTTGATATACATACATAGCATATCCAAGTGCGTGTCCTGTTTTACCTCATTTCATTTCACTCCATTCCACTTGAGTTTGCAATACGGGGAAAAGTCATGTAGTAAAAATATTGGTAGAATGTGCATGTGGAAATGTAAGTTTGAACGCCGCCACAAAGGGTTTGATTAATGACTCCATTGTGTGAAATTGTATTGTACACGAATTAATTATTGTTACCGTAAATGGCCAAACTATAACCAGTATTTTCAAATGTGTAAAAACTATCGACAGCTAAAACTTACATATATATACTAGATACTAAATCGTTATTTACGGTACACAAATCTACATCTAACAAGTAATGTCAATTCATGCAGATAAATGGAAAACCTTTTTACTTCAATAGAGAGGCTCAACACTAACTATCTTACAATAAATGGTTTTTAGACAAAACTTTCAATTGATTATTGATGACAAACCTCCCAAATTAGTCTCGAAATTTTGCTTCAAACCAACAGTTGTCACTGGTGAGAAAGGAAATCATAATTGAAAAATATGCAAATACACTGCTGGAAAATGAGTGAACCATGTACATAGAGACTATGAGACAAGGGAACATAATTATTTAATCATTAATTAAGCCACATTCAAAGAGCTTTCAGTAGCTCTGCACGCAACATAATTTACAGTGACAATGACGTACAATCGAAAATGATAATGTTCACCGTTCATACGTACGACGGACCGCAGAAATCAGAGTGTGGCAGGGCTTCATGAATGTTGATATTTTGCTTTTGATCCCATCCAAGAATATGTCATCAAGCCTTTATATATAGTTTCTACTCATACATATGTATATGTACCCACACAAGCGACGGCAAGGCCGAAGAGAAGACTAAACAATTATTGAAGTTTTGGAAACACAGCCAAAACCAAAATCAATGTCAAAGTCAAACTCTGAATCAAACTCAAAATCAACGCCAAAGCCAATGCCAATACTAATATTAGATTTTTCATCCAGTGAAACCCCAAATTGACAACTTGTATTTTGCTTGCGTGCGTGTCTCCCTCACAAGCTTACAAGCTTTCTCTCTCTCTCTCTCTCTCTCTCTCTCTCTCCATCCATCCATTCATCTATCTCTGTGTTTTCATAGTATAAAGGAATCAAGTCAAAGAAGTTGGATTTTAAAAACAAAAATTCTGTAATAAAATAGAAGAGCAGTCGTGTGTGCCTACGACTGTGACTGTATACTTCTACAACTATTTACACTCACATTCTAGAGGGAGATAGAAAATCTCTTTGAGAAAAAATAACAAAGTTGGTTGGAAACTATTTTGATATCCGTTTTTCTTGCCTCTCCTTACTTTTTTATTTACAATCTACAGTCTGCGAAAGCCTGATCGACATCGATAGGTGGTCGTTTTGTCATCGGGACAACTTTTTAACCCTAGCATTACCCGGTTGTAAACGACCCGGAATTGTATGGCTTTTAAAAATATTTCTTAGGTTTTTTTACATAATTATGACCTGAAGCATGAAACCGGTCAGAATAAAATTCAAACATTGTAAATTCTATCGGCAGGAATTATCAAACATTTTGGAAATTTTGCAAAATTTCGAGCATTTTCACTCGTTGAGTACACTCAAAAAAATCAGAGTCGTTTCTGACAAAAAACAACACATTAATATGGCTTATCAGTAATACTTTTACCGACTGTAGTTTTTTCCTGCCTAATTTTTCTCAATGTGTGGGTGAATAGTGAATGCATGTGTATGTAGTATCTGCTTATGCACAAAGTACATAATGTGCACCATGAATTCCCATACGCATGTAAGTATGTACGAGTATTCACATGCAGAAGAAAAAAAGGAAAGAGTGTGTTTTTTCAGTTTTTTGTATGCGGGGATTTAGGAGGATTTAAGAGTTTCTCGTTAGTGTAACTCTGGGTGACTCTGGGGGCATTTGTTTCTCAACTTTTCAACTCTCCACTCCCAGATTTTTTTTTCACATCATTGAGGCCAATCACGCTCTCATCGCTCCCTCGATCCATACACCACACACGTGGATGTGAATGTGAATATGCATAATATGCAATAATGTGTGCATGTGCATGTGTATCTACGAGTAGATATGCATTATGCATATACGTATGTGTAAAAAGTACTGATATTTACGGCTTACAGTTTGCGGTACGATGGACGACAACAACCGACAACTCCGATGAAGGTACGTACAGGCAAAGTCGAGGAAGGAACACGAATAACGAATTCCTGCATCTAGTTTTACTACTCCCTTTTTTATGCATACTTTTCAGTCGAACATCAATCCACAATTTTTTTTCTCTAGCTTAGCTCGGCTGACTTGGGAAAAAAGTTATGGGTGCTCCGTGCTCCATCCTTCATGCCCAATGCTCAATTTTCCTCGTCAATCGTATCCGAAATCCGAACTCGGTTTTTTACTCTGGATTTTTTTCAATGCAAGCAAACATTCTATTTGCATTTCTGGGTTATGCACAATATTATAGTAAAAAAATACATGGAAGCTCGCAAGTATAACGCAAAATCAGGACTGAGTTCCACAAAATTAGAAAAAGGTTGAATTTATAAAAAAACGGTTTTAAACATTTAATCAAGATGAAATTAACCGCCAAAAATTACCAAGTTTTTATGTAAATTTCGAAAAATGAAATAATTAGTAGCCTCATCATTTTTTTACAAACCGCATACAGCATAAATAGAGCAGCCAGCTGATGTATTTTTTGACTTGTACACATGTATTTGTATTACGTAAATTTGTCAAGCTTCCTTCACTTCCCGTTTTTCATTTAAAATGCAGAATCACACAGATCGCTCTGTGGTTTGAGCCAATATTACATATCTCTCGCGTGTAAAATGTCAGAGGAATTGCTTGTGTACTTATGTATAGAACAGATTTTGAATTGCGGATTACATTATTTGGGAGCCAAACCAACACATTATGCAATACTCTCCAGTACACAGACTCCCAACTAAATACATAGTTATACCTATACATACATTCACATTATAATATATGCTGTCGCCTACGCCGTATCCCCGGCGTTATTTAATCCTTTATGGCAACTGTGAGGACTCTCCCGCTTAACTATTGCAGTTAATAGTAATGAGTCCATATATTATGACATGATGGAGTAATGCACGGTATCATATTTGATTTTGCTTTGGTTTCCTCTTTCCTCCTCCTCGCAATGAGATGAAATGAGATGAGCGAGTCGGTTTGTTGGTCGGTTTCGGTTCCCATTTGCCATTTTGCTCAGCCTCGCACAGTCCGATGGAACGGAATGGCTTGGAATGGCAGGGAACATAGAACATACATATGTATACAGAATACATAGAATGAAATGAAATAGACGACTTGAAGAGTGGATTTAAAAGTGGAGTGCAGAGGCAGAGAACCCGGCACAGAAATATATCTATGTGAGTGTAAGCGGAGATTGAGGAATAGAGAGAGAGAGAGATAGAAAGAGGAAGAGATGGAAAAAATAAAAACAGTTTAGAATGAATAGCAATGTGAGAATGTTCCCCTCGAGAGACATGGAGAGAAGAGAAATGACTACTTCCGCCTTACAACCGAAACGAATGTGGATCTTTTCGACGTACTACGGCACATTTACGTACATAAATGTAGAAAATATATGTATCTATGTATGTATAGATAGCTGGAGAGAATATGAAGCTGGAACTAGAACTGGAAGAAGAGTTCGAGTTGGAGCTGAAGTTGAGGCTACAGAAGGAAATCCCTCGTTTGGATTCTTCAAACTCTTCAGTCAGCTCGAGAGATCCTCTCCAGCCTCGTTTGTATAGTCAGGGCCATGGAAAACATGCATGTATGTATGTGTGTATGTATTTATATATATCTACTATTGCCGTGCTGTAGCCATAGCCAAAGGCCACAAAATTGTACACTGTGAAGATGATGCAGAAAGCCAAACCAAGTCAAATCATGTCTATCGGGAGCTGGATGCTGGATATCTATCTACTGGATACAGTCCGCATTGTAAATACATACATCGGATTCTGCATATTCTATCCATTCCTCGCCAGTTTTGCAAGGTAAATGCAATGTACTTTGTACATAGTTGCATAGCAATCGACTCTCGTTTTATTGCAAATATATGTATGTACCTATTGTACAAAAATCCAAGTATGTACATACGTACACAGATATTTACATTTTACATATGTACATACAGTATGAAAATTTGTCTGTGGATGTGTGTGAATTTGAATGGCGGAACGTGCCTTTAGTGCACAACTAATTTTCATTTCCCCGAGTCCTTATTCAAAATGATCAGGCGAGAGACCTTGCGGTATAATATGAGGATTTTTTTGTAAATCTAATGCAGATATTGATGTACTTTTATGCATGTATGTACTATGTATATATGTGTAAATGCTGAATGTACAGTACATCTCGATGGATACTGCATGAGATAGAGATAGAGATCTATAGACGATGTGCGACCATGTTCATGTCCTTGTCCTTGTTCATTCCCATCTTCCACAACATAATCGAGGGCTCAATTACTCTACATTATACATACGTAAACTTGGGCTGCTCAAGTACATATACGGTGGAGGACAACGACAATTTGGGGAATTTTCACATGGGTTCAGCGCTCAACCCTTTGACTACAAAGTTCAGCCCACGAGCCAATGGCTTCCAGCTCCGACTCCAGCTCCATGTCCAACTTCCAGCCAATTTTCCATCATTATCACCGTCTATGAGAGGGAGAGATGTAAGTGAGTATGTATTAGCGATGTTTGGCACTAATAAACGGGAGAATTTTAATTATTTTGTCGTTAAATCAAAGTCGTTGCTAAATTTTCACGTTAATTCTCAACTGTAGATTGTAGATGAAAAGTGATCGAGAAGAATTCAGTATTAGTGATATTTTCAGACTTTATTTAAAGGAAGTGCTCACTTGTAACAAAACACCGCTTAAACTTCATTGCACAACCTCCGAAACGATAAGGATCGATAGCTCTTGTAAAGACAAAATTGTGTACAGTATTGTCCTCATTAAATAGGCTTTCCAAACAGTAATTAAGTAAGTTGCAATAATTTTCTCGGGAAAATACTGTAAATTCAGCGAATTGTTTTGCAAAAATTCACGAGTCATATACAGAAGTCATTACAAAAGTTGGACTTGCAAGCACATGACAAGAAATATTACCATGATTATTAGATATGCTGATTTTGACCCAAACCGAAAAAACATCTTGACTTGACCTTGTAAAATATGACAGAATAATCAGGTAAAACCTTTTCTATCAAAATCTACGTATAATGTAGAAAGCATATACCATTGTTTTTAGCTGTCGAGGTAAAAAGACAGCTGTATAATAACTACGCCGTTATTTACAATACTGAGATGCCATTTAGTTTCCCATTTCATCTTCGAAATTATGCTCTCATCTGAAGTTTCGAGTATTAAAGTAAAAGTTATCGATATCTGCAATCTATACATACATACCTACATACTCTTAAACATCCTCCAATTCATTTGACTTTTAGAAAGGTTTTGAGAAAATGAAACGCGGAGAAAAAGAAACAATGTTCTACCTTTTACCATTTTCCTTTGCCAAAGTCTCTCTCACATTGACACACTAACTCTCAATCACTTTTACTCAAAGTTAAGCCCAACGAACAAACTCTTCTTTTCGTTTATGTTTTATACATAATATAGTACATACATATGTAATATGTATGCAGATATCTAGATACTATACCAAAGTACCTAACCGCAGAAAAAGTAAAGGAGAGAAAGTACGCTCATGCTCATCTTCATCCCAACTCTCATCCTCCAGTACAAATATTTTAGGAATATCAGTATACATATGTACAGGTGTAGGTAAGTGTATAATAGTTAACTATGTACACGTATATGTGGGTTTCAGTTCCAGCTCCAGTTTCGGTTCTAGAAAACCCCCAATGTCAGTCACACTGTGTAGAAATGTGATGTATTAGTGGATATTAGTTTTCCAACTAAACGGGGCTCGCGGTTTTTCGTAACTGTAGGTACTTTGAGAAAAAAGGGGAGCCGGGGAAAGAGTGTAGTATACATACATACATAAGTATGGAAATTTTGCCATTCCGCTTTTCCCGCAATTCCCCACACAGTTTTCACTGATAGATTTTTCCAATGAAACTTAAACTATACATACTTTTCAGCTACTTTTCTTTATAATTAGCACTTGGACTACTATCTCACACTTACAGTCAACTTGCAAAAGCACTGTATACGTACAATGTAAATATACTCCCTAGATGGTTCAATCTAGAATGCAATTATAGCCAAGAGAGAGAGAGAGAGAGAAAATGGGAGGAAGCTGAAAGGAATCGTTGATGATTAAAAATAAACTGGCAAATTTGTTTGATGCAAAAACCAATCGAGCTTTGGCTCTAATTAAAAGGACAGCCGACGCCAATTTAACTAATACATGGCGACGAACTTTTCATCCATACGGATGAATTGGGTACATAAACAGTCAAAATGTAGGTATACTTACATATAACACACAGTGAATGAAAATGTGTGGAAATATGCATACACACATTGAAAGATGGGCAAACTACAAAAAATACAGAAAGGGAAAACATATAAATAAATACATACATGCAAAATCAAATGGTGGGCTGATTAATTAACGAAAGTAAAATATAAAAGCATTTCCTGCGCTTAAAATGTAAAATTTGTGCTTGTAAAAATTATGCAAACACAGATTGAACGCAGCACACTTTATACACTATACACAAGAAATAGATGCAGTGGCATTGTGCATTATGTGGAAAAGTTAAAGCAGAATAATAAGTCATACATACCGCTTACGACCCAAGAGTAGACTGCACAAGTAAAGTTGCTGCAACTGCTCTGCAGTTAATTCTCCAGATGACATGACGGCCCAATTTTTTCCGTGGACTTTCTCGTCCCATGCCGTTCATTGACTTTTGTAATTAGCCATCCCAATGAAATTTCCCTCATTCCCATTAAAAACGGCGAATCATCTCATTTCTTTTTAGGTCTTCTAGTTTGCCATTAAAACTGGTATTATTCTTTTCCTTTAATATTCTTGCTTTTTTTGGTTTCGCTTATACGGAACATACTTGCAAGGTTGTTAGTTTTTTTTTTGTATGACATGAAGACACCATGAAGAAACCATAATTCGGGTTTTGATTATTTTTTGACCGTTTCTCTTACCTCATCTGATGCAGATATTTTAATGGCTTAGTGTAACACATTAAAACGATTTTCAAAACTCTGATGCTAATTGGCGTCTTCCAGTCATCAAGATACACTTCGTTTCCTCTGTTTTTTGACTGTTTAAGATCAAAGATATTGAAAAGGAGCTGCAGTAAATTTCTCAATTACAAAATTGGCTTGTTTAAAATTCCTTACATGACGGCAAACTCACACCCACGCTTTTTTCCCTTTCATTTCCAATTTTCCAATTTCCACATTTAAAGGGAACGTGACCCGTCGAACCTCAACCCACACACCAAATGATAATGGTGATTCCGATGACTTTGTTCCATTTGAATGTGAAAAGGCAAAGGTGGAATACAGATGTCGAATACCGTGTCTCGAAATCGAAGATAAAAGCACGAACTTGCGTAATTTGGAATTTCAAATGTTGATCTGGACTTTACTTGTTCTTCTTGTTTATAGTGGAACGTCGAACTAGAAGAACAAAATATGAAATAGGAAGCCAAAAGAATTTGGAAGGGTAAGGTTTTTAGCACAAAAATATTTGTATATGATATCCCCTTATATTCAGGTGTTGATTGTTTGCTGTTAAATTTCCCAACTTTCCTTGAGAACTACGTCACCAATCACACACCAATACTAACCAAGCGGCATGCTCAACTTGAAACGCACACTGATTAATAGTTTGAAGAAATACAATATCTTGAGGAAGAAGATTGTTTTCCCGTATCGCCTCACTTTCACCTTTTTGCCCAGTCAGCACAATGGAAATATTGTATGTATAGAAACGGAAATGGAAGGTAGACGATCACGTCATGTCACTTTACCTCAACTCACTCGTAAGTTTGAGCACATACACTAAAAAATAGTGACACGAACCAAAATAGTCAGAGAGCGTCCTCATCCTCACAGCTCCACGTGGGGAATGGCACTGAAATGAGAGACACTCCGAATTATCTCCTTCACCCGACCCGATTCAACTTTCAACTGCCAGCAGCTGCATGTGAGCTGAGTAAAGTGTAGTGTGTACGCTGTACGCTGTATTCCACCAAAACACTTTTCCTTTGGCTTCGGCTTCTGCTCCTGCTCCTGCTCCTGCCCGGATCGAGTCTCTGTCTCACTACTCAGTATCTCCCAACACGCAGAATGTGCGATTGTGAATGTGAATGCTGCGAATATGAGCAATGTCTGTATTCTGTGTGTGTGTACATAGGAGACCGTGTGTGGGTTGAAAATTTGCTGTCCTTGTCTCTTCCTTGGCGTCGTAAATCAAAGATTAGTTTACGCACGAGGATTTTTCTCCCATTTCATCATTCTTTGGGTCGCATTTTGCGGTATTGGTTTTGTTTAAAGTTTTCCCCGTGGCTCGGTACAATTTCCAAAATTTAACCTCAATTTACACGAAATTTCCTTATGCATTAGTTATATACATGTACATGTAAAATGCGACACCATAATAATGGCACCAGAGAAAAGTCTGTAAAGACAATAAGTATACCTACATCTAGATATGTCCTCCAGACCTTTTCTCAACCTACTTATCGTTAACTTGAATACTGTGGAAATAAAATTTTGAGACTGAATGAAAGTTTAGCAAAATTCTAAAAAAAGATAATATAGTGTGGGCAGATGTCATTGTTATCATTACTGTTAAGGTTTTTTTTGCTCTGAAAATTGGACAAGAAGAACAGGCGAGGGAAAAAATGTGGAAGAAATAAGTGGAGATCCAAGATCCAAGGCATAGATTGTTATAGTCGGAACTAGAACAAGAAGTACATAAAAGAGTAAGAACACGGGCAAAAACTAGATGACAAAGAGAGAGAACAGGAGACAGTGCGATAGAAAGTGACTGGAAGGGAAAAGAAGTTGAAAAAGAGCGATGAGAAAAATGATAGGTCTAGTTAGTGTAGGTACTTGCTCCTTGTTCTTTCCACTTTCTCTCGTTTTGCTTCTTCGCTTTTATATATTTTTGGTGGTTGTTGGAGAAAGTGTGCAATGTGTCCATACATAGATACATAGGTACATGCAGTTGAATGAAGGGAAAAGTAAGAAGTAGCCGAGTAGAAAACGTTTCCAATGGGGTCTCATGTATCACCTTGAAATTTCAAGACTTATCACAATAAGAAGTTCATCACGTACTCATATATCTATACAGTATATAACTGTATTATATTTCCTATACGAAAAATGTTGTAGTTTTGTCGTGTACTGTACTGTACTGCACAGTGTAGTGAAGTGCATGCAGTGAAACGCAGAGTCCTTGAGTAAAAAGAACAGTGTGGGGAATAGAAAATAGTAACTACACGAAAGAATTGAAGAAAATCCAGGACTGCTCCTTTTCATTTCGCCGCGAGCCTCGAGCAGAACAGAATAAAACAAACGAGAACCGCACAGCGACTTACGAGGAAGCAAACCGACTAGCAAATCTACAATCTACAATCTAACCGCAGCCTCCACACTTGTACTTGTGCTCATACTTGTACTCCATACTCGATGCTACCCAGGCCAAGGACCAGAAAAACTATGCACATGGTGCATCATGTTATATTGTATAATATAAATGTGTGTGTGTGTGTCTATGTGTACGTACTCGGTTTCCTTTTCTTCATTTTCTTTGGCCTTGCAATCCCATGTTCTCTGTTTTCTTTATAAGCTGCCACCAAAATTTACAGAGTGTACAGTACAACCTACATTTTCCATGTATGTACATAGTATGTACATGAAGCATGTGTATAATATGTAGTATGTATGTTCCTACAAATGTAGTAAGAAAGCCGAGTCTTTCGACTCTATTTATCTTCCACTGGTCCGATCCCTCCCTTTTCTGCTGCCTTTTCGCCTCCGTCTTTCTCCTCGTCTTCTGTTTCTCCACCGTCTTCTTATTCTTCTTCTTCGTCTTTTTCTCCTTGTGGTTGTGGACTTTTCCTCTGTTATTTCCATACACACATTTACTCACACCACACATAAAACATACACCCACACCACATGCACCAGTGATGTGGAGAGAATCGCATTCCAGCTCATTCCAAAGCGTACCACACCATAGTCCACACCAGAAATCCAAACACATCAGCAAAAAGTTGAGACTTCCTTCCATTCTCCATTCTCCAGGCTCGAGTCTCCATTCCCCATTCTACACCATCACAAGAACGAAAGTCGTCTCGGTTTCTTGTTTCTTCCTCCGCCTCCTCCCTCTCCTTCTCTGCTCACATGTTGTCCTATATTTACTTATATACCCGGAAAAATCATCACTCTCTCGTACTATGGCGATTCTCTCATATGGACAAACTGGAAATGAAACTACATAATATCTTATACATATGTATTATATAGAGAGTTTATGCAGTCTACAGTTATCTAAAAGATATTATACAGAAGAGTCATTCAATTCAATTCAATTCAGTAGTCTTTCACACCCGAGGAAAGCGAGCCCAATATTTTTTAGCGGAAGACACAAGATATAAGTTAAAAATTGTACATGCATTCTGCTCATATGGAAAACG
>JAQIVE010001747.1:0-23082 GCA_034698285.1 Sminthurinus bimaculatus | reverse complement strand
GTTCTAGAACATTTTCAAGGTCATCGAGGGTCATAGAACGTTCTAGAACATTTTCAAGGTCATCGAGGGTCATAGAACGTTCTAGAACATTTTCAAGGTCATCGAGGGTCATAGAAGGACTTTTCAAGGTCATTCGTAATTTTCGGTTTTTTTATAATTTTTCGCAAAGTAGTGATCCGATCGCCACGAAATTCAATAGGGTTCTTCAAAATGACGAGGCGGTTCGATTAAGGTACCTCCCAACCCTATCGGACACCTAGAAAACATCCTACGGCATTACGTAGGTCGTCAAGGTCATTGGGAGTTTCAAGGTCATTTGAAGGTCATTCAAAATTTCGGTTTTTTCAAAATATTTCAAAAACTAGTGATCCGATCGTCACCAAAATCAATAGGGTTCTCAATTAGGATGCCACGGTTCGATTAAGGTACCTCCCGGACCAATCAGAGCACAAATACAACTTCTATCGCATTACGCCAGAAAAAAGTGTGCAATCGTAATAGATTAGAGCTTCGCTCTCTAATAACAGCAACTACATACATATGCATGCATCGTGTATGAATGATGCATGACGCCTGTATCTATTCTATACGTATACATACATACATATGTACGTACCTAATCGTCAGGAGTAAGTAAGTAAGTAAGTAAGTAGTGTACACTTTTATGATAATTCAGGCGTGTGCACATTCGTTCAAAATCAAATAGCAAATTTGTACACACATTATAATGGGATAACATGGCTATTAGTTGTTGAAGATTGAAAGACGTGAGAATCAAATATCAATATGTATAAATTTATATTATGCATAGGCATGTATAGATGTATTTATTATGTACCAACGTATTTAAGTAAGAGAGTATATTAAGTATACTTACTACTTACTGTACTTTAAACTAATATCAACCCTCTTTCTTTATCAACAGTAAATATAGACAGAGCTACAGAGATTTACCCTTTGTACTCTTAGATATATTTCTTATTAGAGTCAAAGCATTTGCAGAGTAATAATAATAGGCAGGCAATAAATATCTAAATACATATGCATAAAATCTGTATGTATGTATTTCTGTATGAGGTTCATAGGACACACGCCTAACTGGCTACGCCATGTATTTGTAATTTGTAGCAGCATATGTATAAGACATGTATGTAATATAATATGCACATATCTGCAGGTAATATATTTTATCAATACAAAGAGAATACACATAAAAAACCATTACAAAATATGGATCAGACACATATTAAATGAGTTTGCTGACTGACTGACTGACTGCCTGACGGACTCAATGACGATAAAAACGAGCGACTACACATTAGTATTTATGTACATTATGTATATGTATGTATGTACATATGTACAAATTAAAAGGGAGAATTTGAAGGGAATGCTGTAGATATTACATCAAATATTATCGCCAGCAATCTACATGTGTATACTGAACACAGTACACAGATAAATGTGTACATAATAATATAATAATGTGATGTTGGTATTGAACTGCTCCTGTTCTCTCGCTTATAAAGCATAATGTATTATGTATGTATGTATATATCTGTATAGCTCTAGCTTTAATTTTAATGTACAGCAGAATTTTCGACCACGCCTCGCCATAGCTTTTACCCATAGGTAACCCGGAACTGGAGCAATGATGGTCAGGCACAATACTTGACAACCAGCAGCAGCAGCAGCAGTGGCAGCAAAACATCGGCCATCAGCCACCTTCATCATTCACGATATTCACAATTCACAATCATCTTTTCCACCCAAAAAACTTCCATTTCAAGGGAATTTTACTCTCATTATTCATTATCATTATCTATTACCTACCTATATATGAGAGTGTAATGTCTAATGTCTAATATGTTTATGCACATACTTGTCCAAATAGCTCACGCTTGCTTTTTTTGTATCTCTACATTTTTTCCGTCATATATAATAGATCAACTTTGATACAGTTCCATTCTACTTATGTATGTTCGTGCTAGGTAAGTATAAAAGTAAACTCGCCCAAGATTACTACACACTAAATACATACATACATACACAGAATAGATATTATGCTACTAATTTGAACAAGTGCTTTTTTGTTGTATACGTATTAACTAATTAAAAATTCAATATACATAAGAAACTAAATGGAATAATCTATATCAGTATGTGTAATAGTGTATTATCGTAAACCTCCAAATTTGGTCGCTTATCTTGTATCTTGTTGACTCATTAACAATCATAATAATTGTTACAAATTAATGTTGGCAGCTATGTATACATATACATTATATGTACATTTTCATAATTTATTCATAGCGGAATTGCAAAGAGGAATAGGAGATCTAATAAATAAATCTGTTATTTAACTAATTGTTCATGTTTCGACTCATGTTTATCAATGTACCCGGAAATTTTTGTCTTGTGCTTTGGTGTGGGACATGGAATGCCTTTTGTCCATATAAAAATTCATGTCACTCCCAGTCATCAGAACGACAAACTAATTGTGATTGTAAATTGTACGTAAACCGTCTTCTTAAGCAAAAGTTAAAATGGAGGCAAGTTTTTCAAACGTTTGTACTTGGCCAAATTTCTAATTAAAAATGCATGATCTGTAATCTGTATCATCCTGATTTGTACTTTTGTGATGTAAATACTAAGGCTTTGTTTAAATTACGATATTTAAAAAACGTTTTTATAGTTCACAATCAGTGTAGTTGCAGCTTCCCATCAAACTTTTAATTATCTGGAGTGCAACTACTAAATAGTTAACTTGCACTTTCATACATGCATATGCATATATATTGTACATTGGACGAATGATATATTGCAAATGTAAAATGTAAAACACGTTGATGTTGCTTAATGTCAGAAACTAGTTTAGACTCGGTTCTTGAGTATATTTCCATAGAATTATGTAAATCTGATGTGCATGCATCATACAGCATGTATAATACAATTTAATATCGTTAGCAACGCTATGGTTTCGATAGAAAGAAATGATATTAAATATTAATTCCGTGTATACACCCAAGAACAAAGAATAAAAACAATACTTTGCACTTTGAGAAATCTGCCTAAAAATTTCAATGTGTCATACATATATTACATATTATATTCTGATACCCTACACTTGGGTATCAAACTTTTATGTAGTCTCAAATTTACAAAAATTACCTCACCTATACCTAAACTAATATCCATGTAACATTATTTAAGGTGCCGTCTCGAAAGGGAAGCATGTAGAGATAGCAAAACTAAAAGTATAACATAATGAACATAATACATAACACATATAAAGGCAGGAATGAATCAAACATTAGGAAAGTTGTACAATGTCAAAGGTAACTTTAACTTGTGGCTTTGGAGAACCTTGAAAAAATTCCGTAATGTTCAATTTAGTCACTAAGTAGTTGTTATTCAATTTTCCTTTCGTTTGAATACCATGCACGCAGAATTCCTCAGTCTGTAGAACATCTCTATTGCATTGTACATCCGTACATTTATTATGTATACACACTAATACGTAATATTATATATCTATCTACATATTCCATATTCGATACACTTTATGCAGAAAATAATTCTCTCTTTCTCTTTGTGTCGTCTTTTTCTTTCAACATTTTGCTTTTACGACTACACACACATAGGAGTGCGAGTTTGTACTTTGTATTTTTGTATGACTCCATCCAACATCTTTGTACAAAAGGTACATATCTACTTATAATTCATGCATTGAATGCACCGCACATCACATCACACATCACATCTTTTGCCACCTTCTACGATTAGGTAGTTAGTTGAGTACAGTAATACAATAATAATAATAATAACAGCAACCATTTACTTTCAACTTCATCTCATGATAGAATCTTCTTCTTCTTCTGCCGTCTTCCTTCTATAGACAAACGTGTACACAAAGGCAAAACACATTGCCGTGTTCTCTGTTCTCTACATAACATACATACTCTGCTCTAATCACAAGGCAACATATTATTCAGATTCAGCATTTAACATTTAACTTTGCACCACACACACATACATGCATCACACACTATTATACTTATTTTGTGCCATACTTTATTATCAATGATCATTAGCTTGGTTTTGGTTTAGGCTCCGCCGTGCCGTAAATGACGTCTTACACAAATACGCTTTCTTCTGCATTATTCATGATTTTCAAATTATTTTCGATTCTTTTTACTTTCATATTATGATTATGATTATATGATGATGGTCGTCCTTTTTTTTGCTCTACTACAGTTATGTATTAGCTATATATATTATATTATGTTATACTGGCCATGCAACAAAAAGCCAATGATATTAATACAATAAGCAATAATAAATCGTGCTTGGCCGTTTTACACAAACATGTGCACTCTACACAATACTTGAGGATACTAAACTAGTAAAATCATCATCGTTATATTTAATTATTATAACAGCATTTATGGTCTAAAAGAATATTGAGCATTCGACGTGTAAGCATGTGAGCATGATGTGAGTGGATAATGTATTGAGAGGTATGTAATATTTTTTGAATAATATTCGTATTATTAGAGCAAATGTATACACACATACATACATTCACTGACAATGAATGACAGATCCACTGACCAGTCAAGTACATATACATAATAATGTGTATGTCTGTATGTAATTGAGGGTGCATAACAGGCGCAAGAAAATGCACGTGTTGCATTAGCACTTATCCGTATTAAAGATGTATCATAAATTATTGAGCGATGAATTCAGTGTAAATTCGAATTTGATTGAGAAATTCAAGCTCCAAGGTAAATAGAAATGGTAAAACAAGTCATTGCTATGTGTATAGTTTAAGGATGAATAAAAAGGCACAAAGAATTTAATTACGCAACAATTTTATGCTTATCCATACGAATAAAAAATACAAAGCACTAGAATAGCTTTTAATATATTAGGGAACAGAACAGGAGAGGAGAAATAACGAATTATTTATTTCGTATTCGGGTAGCCCAGTTCAAGGACCAGCCAAGTCTGTACATTTAAATGTTCGTGTACATTGCACATGTGTGAGTAAGTATGAATAACGTAAAGTTTTATCCATCGAGGTTGATCGGAAGTATTTAAAGAAACACATTTGCAGACCATGTTGACTGTGTCACATTTGACGGGTTTTCCTGAGACAAAATGAGCGGCGAGCGAGTCGAGAGAGAGAGAGAGCAGAAATTAATTTTAACATACCAAAGTGCATGTAAAATGTATAGATAACGTTAGTCACAAGACTGAGAGATGATTCGAATGCTGCTAATCATCTTCTCCCAAAAGAATTTGTTTCTTGTGTCACACTGCTGATGGGTATATGGATTAACTTTGTTCAAGTCACACGGCTACACGGCTAATACTGTAGTTTAGTTGGTTGCCAAATGCGACAAAGTATATTTTTACAGTTTGGTGTTGGAAAATTGAGATTGAGCAGTTGCGCCATAACAAAGAAAAGACGCACAACAGTAATAGCACAGGATTGCTTTGCATTGCTTTACACAGTTTCAGCTGTGATTTTTAGCAAAATTATGACGTAAAAAGCAATGGAAGGATCACTATTGAGTATTTTAGCACGCTCAATATCGTCCATTACATTATGCTATGCCTATCATTTATTTATGCACATTGTCTTTGACTGCTGCACTTTGGTGAGTATTTACAATTTATTGCATGAAATAGATAAATCTAACTTGGCTAAAAAAGTAAATATCTGTACAACAAAATTCGACAGTCTCACAACACTTTGGGGTAAATAATACACAAATATATACAATACACACGACATGACATGTTGTATTACATAAATACACAAGAGAACATACATACATATAAACACGCACTGTGTGTTTATTTTTGTTTATTGTGTGCATTACAATGGATAAGGTAATGATAACAAAATGTTAACTTTATCTTGCACTTTTACATGCATTAGATAATAATATGTATTTAATGTGCATGCAAAGTATACATAATGTATGCAGCGGCAGCATGAAAACGAAAATGAAATGTAAAAATGAAAACGAAATGGTCATTTCTATCGTAAATGACCAAATATAGCCCTGATTTATATTGCAATTCCAATCGATGAGAGATAACCACAATAATAATCATATTAATAATAAACTGGCCGTTCATGTGCTGTGTACATGTGTTATACAATCAAAAAACCTCAATTACGCTGTACTTATTCATTCATTCATTCAATTTTCTGGCTCGACTCCAGCGGCCACAGAAAAAAAAATTGTATTAAGTTTCATGTGTATGTTTGTATGTATTTATTTATGTAGGCAAGTGGTGGTTAAAAGTGGGCATACCATGCAGAAGATTGAAAGAAAGGGACACCACTGATTTTGATTTGCCTATAAATATGCAGAAGACCACAAGTCGTCTGTCAGAGTCTTATAAGAAGAGTCATAAATTTTTACAATGTCAAATGGAGAGACAGAAACGCCATCATAAAATCAAAAGTAGGTATATCTTCATTTTTACAAATTGTCGAGGACATTGTTTTCCCCTCTCTTCGTCATCTTCTTCTCCGTACTGTGTTTTTATTCTTTCTTATTCTTTATCTTCTACACTACATTAACATTACGATTACGTGCTAACGCCTTCACATCATTTATGTGTGTTTCATGTTTCATGCCCATTTCATAGCAGAGTAACAGACCATCAACATATTTATTTCTTCATTACGACAAATATTCTCATCGTCTTTTGGTCCTTTGTCGACTCATATTGTCTCCTGTTTCAAGATCCCATCTTTTACTATAGTTACTACCCAGGATCAGACCCTGTGTTATATAATAACATAATATGTATAATGTATAAGTATATGTGTACGTCTGTTCTTCCACAAAATTATTTGAAACCTCCTTAATGGTTGATTATGAGTTACGAGTTACCTAGTTATGCTCACCTACAGAGACAGAACAAACGCGTTTTAACTTTTAATAAACGTGTAAAATTGTGTACCCAGCAATATATTATAACTGCATATATAGGTAACTGCATTATGATTATGATAACGCCAAATTTACGTTAGGACAAAAAATAACATGAGAAAGTGTTCCTTGTAATTCCGTGTGATAGTAAAATGTTCTGGGTGGGATTCCTGTACTATCCTATACAGAGATACGTTCAGTTTAATAGATTACACACATGTACATAATATCATGATTATCATATTATGCATAATATCTGGGGTGTACGATTAAGTATTATCTCAGCACTAACCATTACATACAACTAAAACACTACCTCTTTTTCTCTCTTCCTTTGGGATTCATATACTACCTATACACACCAAGATTGAGTGGAGAGTGCAAATCAAGTAAAAATAAAAGTTTTATAGGTAAAAGTACTTGAGACGGAGATCTATATAATAATATTATCATTATTTATTACAGATCTACAAAAATAGATGGGAATTACATAACGCCTTCCATTCTTGTAAGACTGCACTCGATGCACAAAACTTTTCAAAACTATCATGTATTTATTTACAGCTACACACACACACACACACACACACATGTAATGTAAATATCTGGTCTGTGTAAAAGATTAGCTACTTGGATAGTTGTACTGCTTTTTCACCTTGACAAGTTGAGGCTCGTGTTCGTGTTTCGAGCATGCAAATAAACTAATAAATTTTGGATATTAATACTGCTTCTCTGAGAATGAAAGTGGATGGAATTGGAATGGATGCTGAATTAAGTAGATAGATAGATAGTCAACTATACAGTGTGCAATATTATTAGCATGATTATTATTATTGTCTTTTTTTACACACGCTTTGATGTATATTATGCACATTATATAAAAATAAAAGCCATGTAAACGCCTTCGTCTCTTTGTTTTGCTTCTCTTCTACACTCTACACTCTGCACGTAAAATCAATTTTTTTACAATCTGATCAACTAATCATATATGTAATATGTACAGTGTACAGTATCAAGATGTTGAGGATCGTTTGGCTTTGGATGAACATGGACATGAGGCATATGCATGGACGCAGTAGCACGCAGTTGTTGTCAAAAATTTAGAATCAACCCAACTTTGGCAACTATTTATCATCTCTGGAATGGAAATGCTTTTGTTCCCAAATTTGACTCAAGTTTGGCCATCCAAGTATTCAGTTAATTCATTGATGTTAGTCCTTGGTAAGGTATTCTCGATTACCATGCTCACATGTTTTTTCTTTAGTTACTGCATTAACGTTATTCTCTAGATCCAGTTTAACATTTAACTCACTGTGGCCAAATGAAAAATTAAACGATTTTTCAAGATACATCTTGCCATTTTAAACAAACGTTTGCTTGGAGGCAAGTTGAGAAATAAATGGTGGCCTTTAGTAAATAAAGGATCCCTGCGTTTTGTGTTTTCACACTGATTTGTACTAATATATTATCATATTATGCAGACTCGCCTGTTAGTCAATTTAATGCTCATACCGTTTACCTACTATTTAATATGCATAACTATCTTATATGGGCCTTTGTCTTTATCTCTGCTCTGCTCTGCACTCTGTACTTTTACAGGTGGACATTGAACGTTGGTTCTATGTGTATGGCGTATGATGAGATATGGAATGTGGATGTTGTTATCGTTGGTTGTTCTTGTTGGTAATTAAAATCACCGGACCGAGCCATCATCATATAAAATTTAATAACGCCGTTTTACGATGTTTTTCATTACGCACTTTAAGTCTATTCTGTTTGCATTTTGTATTATGTCTATTATATATTATATTCTATTGCTGCTTCTTATATTATCTTTACTATGCATATTTGTTTGTTCTGTTTCTTTCCTATTCCTCCATTCAAAAACTCATCCATGTCTATCTACATATACATATGCGTAAAATACTTAGACATTATAGAGTGGTGATGAATATGATGAATGAATGAATGAATGATGGATGATGGATTTGATGATGGATAATATAATACTAGCAGCATAATAATAACACTCCTTGGTGATATTAGAAGGAAAATTATCAAAGTGAAGGCATATAAAGTCATAAAGCAACAGCAGCAAACTTGAAATGAAAATAAAAGGCTTCCAAGGTGGAAGGAACAAACATGAGCAGTCAGTGAGTGAGTGAGTGCGCTGACTGCAACAATATCAAATAAACCCCAATAAGTCATAATATATAATAGGACCAAATATATAATAATAATAATACTATAATAATGTACCACAGAGGAGACGGAATGTGTGTGAAGGACCCAACAAAATTATGCTTAAGCTATCAACTTTCCTCTGGTATCTGTTCTACCCTACCTTAGCTATTGCTCTCTAATACATCAACATGTGTGTTTATACATATATGTATTTAAGGCTACTGATACCCACATTTCAAATTCCTCACACATCATAACAGATAGTTGATAACTTTACTACCTTAAGTATACCTTTACCAATAAAAACCAACTTTTACGCAGCTAAAAGCCAGCATGTTTTGAAACTAAAAGTAAACACTATTATTGTCACTCTCGCTATTCTTACACGTTTTGTAGGTTTTTCAGTGGTTTAGCTCGAAACGGTTAAATGAGTTCAATGTAAAGATTCAAAAATGGACACTATTAAATAAATTATCGTAAACGATATCGCGGTAGTTACCAGATTTGAGGTTTGTCACTCTCATCAAGATTCAATTTCAGATTCAAAAAGCAAATAAGCAAATCTACTGGTACGTACTACAGTAGTACAGTATCTACTACTTTTAATGTATGTATAGGTTCAAAGTAAAATGGTAGGTAAATATACAAGATGCGGTCAATGTCAAAGTTGTATATCCACTCGCCACAGGTATTATTGACACTGTCAATGGCAAGTATGTCCAATTATTGTAAATAAAATAAATTCGTCAGGTGATCCTTATCTCACGTTTGAGATCGATTGATTTAACAACTAGGTAACAACCACCTTTGATTTTGATTTTAAATATATACATTTTACGTAGTATGTACATTAGCTTTGGAAAAAATTTCCAACATGCTGGGGTGAAAAGGGAAAATAAGTGGTGCATTTTGACTGCACTACAAAATGTACACATTACATATGTACAATATGTACGTATGAAATTTTCAAACTACTTAATTTAATAGCATCACACACAGACAATAACAAGCAAAATAAAAGGTCCTTGGACATGAACACTTATCACATTGAATGAATGAGATCAAACCGATAGGATGCACATACACACAGGTGAAAAGTGAAAAGTGACGAACAATATTGAAGTACATGTAATGTTATTTTTATATGCTAAGAAAGCTGGAAAAATTTGGGCAAAATAATAAATATACAAAGTTATTGAACTTTACCTTCCAACTGCATAGAGTTCATCCTTGTAATTGGGTACATTTTGTTCATAGCTGCGTCCGAGCCTTGAACCATCGGCTTGATTGTCATCCTGAAACCGAATGTATTTGGGGCTCGTACTTTGAACCCCGGTTGAAGCCGAGGGCTCTCTCAAAATCTTTGAACTTTCCAAATCCCTTTGACCAATGATCTGTTCCTCCTGAACAGAAATGTAGTCACTTGGTCGCTGTCGCTGCTCCACATAACTACCATCATCAACTAAATCACTATTTGACACTACCACTTGTTGTTGTTGTTGCTGCTGTTGTTGTTGTCGGCCAATATTATGATTATTATTGCCAATATCTAGTCGAACATCACTATTAATTTTACCACCACTAATACCGTCGACACCGAGAACTTGTCCTCCAGCCGACAATGAGGACGTATCATTACCACAATTTACATTTTTTGGCCAATCACAACTGGAGATCAAATGGGAGAACATAAGTCCTCCGGTACATTGCTCAAGGAGTGCACTGAAAAAGAAGAAAAAAACGGGGTTTTACTTTCGTTTAGTAAAACGAAGCTATTGCTGATGTACATGCATACATAAGATTCATAATAATAGGAAGTAGATGATCATTGATAACATACTTGCCGAAGACGCAAACATAGTATTGACTGCAATCCGGCGAATCTGCGGGGAAATACCCGAATTCCTCTGGGCAAGTAAAATCCACGTTGACTGGATTTGCATTTCTCCCTTCAGAGTATAATCATTTTGTTATCAGATATCATTGTTATTTATTGGATCCAGAGTCCCAGGAGATGTGATGTCATTTTATGTAGGGTTAGATGATCATGAAATTAGAAAAACAAAAAATAAATAAGTAAATAAATAAATAAAGTGGGCCCACCCAAAAATAATATAATATTATCATTAACGCCAGCAGCTCGTAGGTATTCTTGTTATTATATGATCATTATTATATTTTTACATTATGGTATCGTTTATTGCTGAAAGGGAGAAGAAAAAGTATAACAAGTCTTGAAAGTGTAATATATAGACAGAGAGAGAGAAAGAAAGAACGAAAGAAAGAGACACATAGAGAGCAAGGAATAATTCTAGATAAAATATTAATAAATCAGTTCAGGATTGAGCAACAGTAGAAGGGCGTTATCATAACATAACATAATATAATATACACCTAACATATTTAGATACTTATATACACCTTTCTATTCTTGTGAATAACGCTTAAGTCCCTTCAAGGTGAGCCTCTATGCACACAAACACATACGAGAGACTATACGAATACAAGTCATAACATACTCACATGTATGTATATGTATGTACTCCTCATGTACTCAAAATCACATACATTTAACATCCTTGGCCAACGTCCTTGCCTTCCTTGCCCAGAATTTCCTCAACAGTTTTCTGACTAAAATTGGAACAAACTGTATTTTACACGGCAAGGGAAAAAATTTATGTGAAGCGAATTTCTTTGTGCTTAAATTTCTTTTCTTTCTTTGTATATTTATGTAAATAAATAAATACTTGTGTGAAGATATTCCTAGTTTAAACTCTTCTTTAAGCTATTCTTTCGATTCTCATGATCTTTTTTCTTTTGACAGTGAAATTGTCGGTCATATTTAAAGTTTTCTTTACTTACAAAAACAAATTTCCAATATTAGAATCATATAAATGGTAAAAGCTAATTTAAGCTTCCGATTTTTTTTCCTTTTGGGAACTAAAATAAACGGCTTTGTCAAAGCGTCTGTAGGAAATCGTGTACACCAGTTTATCCGCATAGTATGCAAATGACGTTGAAAAAACTAGTAGAACTTTATAGCTTTTTCAGAAACTCGGAAAAAATCAAGTGCACAATGTATGTATTGTGCATGTATTTAATATTTTATGTTGGGAATTTTTAACCTTATTCATCCCTCATCTCTCTGCCTTTCTTTCTTTCTCACTTTAATTCTCATCAAGTTCGTGGATTCAGCTTCATACAGCCAGGCCATGCCAGGCCAGACCAGACTAGACTAAAGAGCATCATAAGCACTAAGTACAGCAGCATTTGAAACGTTTTTTATGACATGGCGACTCTTTGTGTGTTTCTTTGTGTGGCTAAGTAGACATTTAGTACTTATTTACTATTTGTTTGTACTTGCTCACATCGTCTCATATTATGTATGGCTGTAACTGTATCTCTACACTTTCCACGTTTTTACCTTCAACCTTTTATCTTTCAGGATCATTTTATTATTATTGCCTAGCTATCGGTAATGTTACTGTCATCATAACAAATCGATAAGACAATAATCTAACAAGATGTGTATTTGTATGGGTAGAAGCTCGACAATAATTTACAGCCTCGTGGAAACGTAAAATGTAAAAAGTGACGCAGAAAACATAGATACACATTACACACTACACAAACTAGCTCTGTCTTTTAAAACGTCGTATAGCTTAATAGCCTATCATGCCAGTGATTGCCGTCTGATTTTACAATTAAAAAAGAAGGGGACAGGTGCCTGCGACGTTTTTAAAGAATCAACCTGTACTATTCTCAAATTTGTATATCAAGATTTTGATCGTGTCAACTGAAAAATACATCCAGTTTTCCTTCTGCATAGACTTGACCTGCCTACAGAGATAAAATAATACATTCCCAAGAACTTTTGCTTTGCATAAATTCTCTCTAATATTATGCTACTATTTTTGCAAGTGACTTATTGTTTCTTTCTTTATTCATGATTTATGTATAGTATTTGCTTATTCCACTTGTTTTTTCCTGATGGAGCTTCATACATTATTCTATTCACAGAATTATTGCAGTTTTAGAATTCCAGTGTTCCAGTTTTTTATTCTGGCGTTGCTGGAGCAACATGCTAATTATAGTTTCACCACAAGAAATTACCAAAAATTCAAGTCTGATTATCCACATAAAAATCCTAGCAAAACGTACGTACACAAAAATTAACGCTCGCACTAATAAAAATATTGCGGCACAATTCTAAAAAGCTTTTTTATTCTCCTTAAAAAACTTCCTGATATTCAAAAATTATCACCCTAGTTTTTCAGTACAACAGCAATTTTTGCTTTCAATTTCATAAAATAATACTTTATGAAATGCATAGAACTTGATAACCATCCTCATTTATAACGTTTGCACAGAATATGTACGAGACTCACAGTTCACATGTACCACAGTATTCAGTGAACGCGAAAAAAAGTAAAGCACTCGGTGAAATCGGCATAAAATATGTTTGTTTGGCATCTATGTACTAGTAGAATCAATACATAATAAATCACATTGCCGATAATTATCGCTACTATAAAACAACAGTCATAATAATTATTATGGTTGAAATTTTTTCCAACTACAAAGATCAAAATGTAGTTTGATTTTCAACAAAACAAAACCATTAATTTAAGAGCCATGCATTTTTAGAGAAACCATCAACAGGGACGCGGAGAAACTAATAATTCCACAGTTACGTTTATACACACATGCATTAAATATTTTGTGAATTAAAAACTGGATAAACTTTTTATTTCGTTGCTTATTAATTAATTATTATTGTTGTTGTTGTTGATTGTCCAAAGTGTCCATGTTATAATGTAATAATAGAAAATAGGCGGAGATTGGAGATGAGATGGTTTTAAATCAAAATGAATTGGTATAAATTACCGAGGGTGGGTAAGGAACCGGTGAGTGTAATCACGAGGACGACGAAGAACCAATCCATTGTGTAAATGTGGAGGTATCCAATGAAGCGTGTCACTATCACTGCACTTCCAACTAACTACTAAAAGGTTCCAGGTCCAGTTGAGAGATCCAGAGCTCCAGATTGTATATTATACAATGTACACACACACAGCACTCAATCAATAATGATAATGATAATGAACAGGGTGTACTGGTACAGTGTACAGTACACTAACTACTATACACACATATACAAACACACAATAGATATATTATGGAAGAAGGGGTTCACAGAGCGACCGCACTGCGACCGCTGATCAAACGGAAAGATCACTTTGATTTTCAAAAATCCACAAATGACCACATGAGCCTGTATGTGTAACTAAGTACATGTATATAGAGTCACTGCTCACTCCTTCAGTCCGTTCTTGCTTTGCTTTTGCTTTTGCTTGCTTGCTTGCTTACTTGCTTGATCACCTCACACAAACATGTATGTATGTACAATATGTATAAGAAGACATTAGACAATAGGTGCAGAGTCGAGGAACACGTAGAGTACACGATCCTCCTTTACTTCACAATCGACACAAGTACACACACATAGGGAGATGGATACACAGTACACAGTACACAGCATACAATACACACATGCAGAGACAAACATGCAAGGAGCAGTGCTCATATATCAGTTATCAAAGTGAATAGTCACAATTTACACTAGAAGGAGAAAAAAAGGCCCAACAAGAAAAATCAAAGGTGTAGATTGTAGATTGTTACACGAGTTATGTGAGTAAATGTATGTATGTTTGTGTATATTAATGTGTGTGTGTGTGTGATTGTGCAGAATGGAATAGAATAGAATGGTTAGTGTAATGGACAGTAATGGTGAGAATGTCTTTGATTGTTCTTATTATGTATTTGCAGTTTGTGTAAGTAAGTATACATAAGTATCTATATAAGATAGTAGTTGGACGACGACGACGATGGATGGATGGATGAAATGGCTATATAATGAAAACCCCTAGCGGCTCAGGGTGTGGTGGTGGTCAGGGTGGAGTCGACAACACTCAAAACTTCCCTTTTCGTACAAAAAATGTCCAAGGACCAGAAAAGACCTATCCTATAAGTATATCAATTTCGTTTCGTTTTATTATTATAGATAGATAGATACTCCTGTATAACTCTGCTCCTGTTTATACAACTCCCAAACTGAATCAACTAAATATATGTATCAAAGTCAAATAATATCAATTTATTTTGTTTTATTGTACAAGTGTAATCTATTATAATAATACTGCTAATAATACAGGTACACGCGGACTCCTGACTCCTGACTACCGACTACCTATCAATATATATACATTATACATCAATATCAATGATGTAGGGAAATTCCTTGCAGTTCAACCAAGAATTTCTCCGGATATCAAGGTCGTCCTCAGATTAAATTAGAG
Source organism: Sminthurinus bimaculatus (assembly GCA_034698285.1). Lineage (NCBI taxonomy): Eukaryota > Metazoa > Arthropoda > Collembola > Symphypleona > Katiannidae > Sminthurinus > Sminthurinus bimaculatus. The sequence goes on along the minus strand of JAQIVE010001747.1, from coordinate 7,577 downwards.
AGTCATGGCCCGGCCATTCCGGTCCACAAATTAAACAAGTTGTTATGTATTACGTTATATTGTATTATATTATATTATATTATGTAGATCGTTTTAGGGACTACTCCCTCCTATCCAATCTTATCCTGTATGTATATATCTATGTATGTACTCCAGACAAAAGTTGAAATGTATATGTATATAACAGAAATGATAATTTGGCTACAATTATAATAATATGTGTAATATCTATATGTGCTAATACTGATATTATTATTGCTCCTGAATTCCTGATCTATGGGGTGGGTAGAAATAGTTGTCAAGTGGTCGTGGTTTTTGCAATTATTCACAGATTCTCTCTCTCTCTCTCTCTCTTTCACTCACAATCAACACATTTTAACTTGTGTGGAATCGTTACAAAACGCACACGTTCAACTCTTAGCTGTATGTATGTATGTAGAATGTAGAATATATGATCAGAATATCAGAATCAGAGCCAGAGACTCTCTTGACCGCTTGCTGCTATTTTTGACCACTACTAGTCAGTCAGTCAGTCAGTCTCGCTACTTGTGCAATCTCCAATGCAACTCAATCTCTATCTATCTTCCTCAACTCTATTTGGTATTAAACTTTTGGCTACTATTCTTTTTCGCATTTCTCATACCTCTTCTTCTTCTTCTTCTTTTCTTATACTTCCTCCTCGTATCGTATCGTACTGTATCGTAGTCTACACCGCTTGGCTAATAATAATAAAGCTAAAACCTAACTAAAGAGCTTTTTAGGTACCAAAGCCAACAAACTATGGGAATATGAAGGGATAAATGTTTGAATAAAAGTTGATATTATGGCAAAAATAGAGAGAGAGAGAGAAGACAAAAAGAGTAGTAGACTCTGTATAGAATAGTGATTGGTATGCGTATAATACATTTAAGTAAGACTTGTTAATCTATGTATAATAATATTCTATATATATAAGAAAAGTATGGCTATGAAACTATGAAAAGGTGGTGTTGACTGAGAAGTTGAGTATTAGTAATCTCTATTAGAGTAGAGTTTTTGAGTATTGAATTGAGTATAATATTATACATGTATATACATAGAGATAGTCTCGAGACTCGTCTTGGTCTTGGTCTTCTTCTTCTTTACTCTGTTGAGCCACAGACTAGCTGAGCAATCGAAAAAATATAGAGTAAAGAGAGAAAATGTCGGTCATTCGAAAGTAATATGCAGTGTTCCGTAAGAAGACTTAACTGAGGAACAAGGCAAAACAACACAACTTGCATTTCTTGGCATCCTTTGAAAAACTCTTTGCACAGAACATAACTAAAATACAAGTAAGCACTAAGCCGCTTCAGTCAGCAGTAGTTAAGCAGTAAGGTAAGCAAGCAAGCAATCCAACGTGTGAATGTACACATAGCACATACAATATACAATACTACACCAAAAGAGAGAGAAAGAGAAAGAGAGAGAGAGAGAGAGAGAGAGAGAGAGAATCTGTGCACTTGAACACACATAGAAAATATTTATATTGCTTTGTCTATAGTATAGAAAGAAAATATTATAATGTAGTTAGAGAGACAGGTATATTTTGTCTTGGTGTGTGTGTCGTGTGTCTATCTGTCTCTCGTTCCTCAAACAGAGAATACATGAACAAGTACGTTAAAAGCAGACTCATCAGGAGTACATACATACATACATGTGTATAATGGTAATAATAATGAACATCATCGTAAATAAGAAAAAAGACGTCGTCGTAGGTTTGGCAGGCATCAGAATCTGTATCTCTATGTGTGTATGTGTATGCACTTGTGCGTTGATTGAAATCCATGAGCTGTATATTATACATCATACATGTATGTTGTTGTTAGTCCATTAGCCGGCCATATACGAAGAGAATACATGACAAACGAGTTCACAAACAAACATTTAATTCATATAAAACACAGAGGAAATTTCATAAAGTGTCTCTCCTTTTTTTTCTACATATACTCACAAGCACACATTCCCTCTCGTTTTGAGTTGTGAGTTGTAAACTGTAAACTGTGAGGGTGAGCAGTGAGCAGGAGCTGTGTATTGTGTATACATAGATTGTGGATAGTTTTATACACAAGAAGAATATGAGATGATAATATGAAATGAAATGAATGAGGGATTCAAAAGGCAGTAGCCATACAGCCATAGCCATGCAAACAAAACAAAACACGAGGGGGTAACAGAAGTCAGAACACAAATTATGCAATTTGGTGTTACTACAAAGAAAGAATCCATACACACATTAAATACATATCTACTCACTTTTATCCGTCCGTAGCATAAAATAATGGAATAATATGCGTGCAACGTGTTGGAATTTTTCTTCGTCAAACGTCAGGCGGACTGTCTAAATCTAAGGCAAAACTTGTGTGTGTCAAAACAGTAACGAAAATTTTGTCGAGCAACAAGTTGAAAACAAAACAAACGGACTTGAGACTTGCCAAAGACCAAACACTGAATTTTGTATGCATATGCATGCACAAATAACGACTGTAGATAGATATGTATGTAGTGAAATAAACGAATTATGTTCGAGGAAATATTATTGTACAATTTGATTTCTGTTTTATGTGACATTTTGCTTGATTGCATCTCAATGTCCGACAGTATAATATAATATCAAATGATATAATTTGATATGGAAACTTTTAACTTTTTTAGTAGTACGGCCATCAAAATTAAGATCAAAGTTTATATCGGAAATAACCAATAGGGGTTTAGCATGAATGAGAATGGCAATGATGTGTATACCTACCTACTATGTAAATAGTAAATACAGTTGGTAGTTGATAATGTCGTAGGTAAACTTTTGTGACATTAACGAGTGCATATCTTTACAAATCTTTACATCTTTTACTGCATGTTTGATGTTTGTGGGGTCATTGTAGTTTGTATAATATATGTAGCCGATGAAAATCTTCGCTTGGCTTTATGTGAAATAATATTGTACGTTATTGTTGCGGTGTTTTATGAGTGTAGCCCAACAATTTTATGAATGGCTCATTCATTATCTCAGCCTTCATCTTGATTTGTGGCATATTATTGTATTATTATTTATTATAATCATCACAAATTATAATCAATACAAATGATATTGTGGTAGTAAATAAATAACACTCAAAAATGGATTATTTTCTCGTAAACTATCAATTAGACCGTACATACATCAACTATGTATGAAGATAGGTACCACACGTATGTGCATCATCATATTATTGGTTGTAAAAGCCGCTTTAATTGTTAGCAGGTCAAACTCTTCATAAAATTAGTAAAATTAATGTCAGTTTGGTTAATAATAACTAATAAATATAGTCTTGAAATAATACACATTACACATACATACATACGTACATACGTGGGTGACAATTTATATGAAATCAGAATAATCATAAAATATCTTGGTCAAAATTAAAAAATTTGTTTACACCCATATGAGTTAATATAGTTAAGACCCATGTCTGTTAAAACGTTTTTATTTGACAGACTCCCATTTGGCAAAAAATTATGAGATGAACGAGCAAACAAGATTTACGAGAGTCGTCACGAAATTCTCCTGGGCGGCACTCAAATTAAATGAAATGAAATGTGAAAATGAACCTAATATAGAGTAAAAGATACAGTCTTCACTCTTCACCTTTGTACTTTTTCTTGGGCATGGTAAGTAAGTACTTACACTTGATAAACATATATACAAAATACATATATTATGGTATGGTTTTATTAACCATGCCAATGAAAAGTAAATAAAGAAAAAAAATATATAGCGCGTTCTGTGTCATGGTAGACAATGAATTAATACGGAGTAAAAACTATGGCTGTAAAAAAATCTGCACTTTATACATACTTATCTATAACAGTAAGAATGAGTGTATGTATAATGTATACTGGCACTAGCAAATCAAAAAGTTATTAACATTATGTATTACGATAGTTTTACACACTTTATTATGTATGCACATGTATAGAGAGAGAGACAGGGGCGAAGACAGCAGGTAAATCAGTTATTTAGTATTTATTTAGCAGACCATACCAAAAGACTTGTTTCTTATTTCTTCCCTAATATTATGTACATGTATGCACTTGTATTTTGTTTGCAATGTGTTTGTAATGTATGCTCGCTATCAATTTTATATGCATCTCTCTGTTCAATTTATTACTCATTCATTCAGTATTGTAGTCATTGAATCGTGTTTTTGTCCTTTTTCGTTTTATATACTTTATATTATTATACACATCTAACTAGACAGCGTTTCGAGGAGAATGAAAGTGAGCAAGTAGTGCCTATCTAATCTCTCTATTCTCTTTTGTGTGGATTGTACAAGATATCTTAACTTGTACAAAACTAAACACACTAATAATAAAAATCAAAATAACAGGTAATATCTATATATCTGTAATATTAATCTGCATTGATTGGCTATCTATACATTATTATACATGTTTAAATTGTATATATATTTCATTGTGTTTGAGAGGAGTAAGTACGTGCACAGTATCAGAAGCTGTCCATTTATGTACCAGTATTTCCATTTGAAGACAGACAGATGAGTTTTTTTGCATTTTTCAGAATAACAAACAGTAGTGGTGAATAGCAAACATAGATACATACATATACATGAGTCGTGTTAAAGTGACGACTGACGACGTTGGTGGTGGTTGGTGACGACGATGACAAAACACTATACACATTATACTTGCAGAGGAACAATATATTATTTAAAAAGCAAGGGAGCGATTCGTCATACAGATTTTGTTGGTGTATCTATCTAGTTATTATTATCATTATAGTTATATTAGTTAGCAAAGTCGAAATGAAATGAAATGAAATGAGCAGTGAAGCTGAGAGGAGTCAAGTCAAGGTACAAAAGAATATATAAAAAATAAAAACCAGCAGCAGAAAGGCAGTTTTGAGTTTGAGTTTGAGTTTTTAACCATCGAAGCAAGCAGAACAAAATAAGCACGAGATGTGCAATCGCTGCAATTTATGTGTAACACACATACATACATACATACATGCTTACTTACTTACACGATTAGGTCTCTACTAACACAGTACACTGCACAACCAATGTTATGTTAGAACGTGCCTTTATGTACATGTATACATGTATGGAATATATTGCTCATTGCTCACTGTAAACTGTAACGATGGAGCTTAACTCACTCTTTCCTATATGCACATTGTACATTGTATGCATATGAATCGTAAGTTCATACATACTACATACATACATATAGATTTGCTCTTCTTACGATATGGCGACGACGACTGTGACTTTTTTTTCTCGGGGGTGTCTTTACGAAATCATGTCTTCCATTCATCAGTTCAGTGAGAGTGAATCAGTCAGGCTCACACATACATATACAATATACATGGATGCATGCACAATACAGCAGGTGGAATATGTATGTATGTGTGTGTATGCACTGCTAGAATCGGCATTGCCAATGAAAGTGCATTGTAGTTTATCTATTTAGTTGCATGTAAATGTAATATTGTTTAGTCTGCTAAGTAATATCATAGTCCCACATCCACATGCAGGCGCTGAATGATACTACATGTGTATGTATGGTAATACTGTACATGATGTGATGGATTTCTCAAGCAGGCATATTTAAGTACGAATCACTCGTATTAACATTAGCCATTTATACGTACATTATACGATAATAAATGCAACGCTAATGGCAAATTGAGAGAGGAAGGCCCGTTTTGCACTATGTTGCAGAGCCCTTGCTTTTAATGCTTTTAGCTCTTATCCTGCATTCCAAATAAATCCATAGTTTGCAGTTTGCACATTGCACAAGTTGATCCCTGCATAAAAAATCATTCCGAAACTGCAAATTCAAAGTCGTGGCAATTAGGTCATGTCTCATGTATGTACCTATTTTTGGATTTTTGTCGTTACTTTTCCCTTTTCTTGCATCTATCCCTTCCATGTAAAATGTACAATGTACAATGTGTATGGAATGGATTTTCGGTTTTTTCTGGCCAAATTTTGAAAAACTTGCTCAAGTTCTGTTCTGACTTGGCATACCTAAATATATAGATTATAGATATTGTATGTTTTTGGTTTTTATGAAGCTGTCTTCTGCATGTAAGGGAGTGAATAAAGTTGTAGAATATAATTGTGATTAGGATTGATATTTATTGTAAATCTGTATAATCAATGTACAAAGGAATGATGCTAATGGATGCTCGTGATGAATGAACTGAAAAAAATTGAATGCTCAAGTTGATGGTTGATGGAGGTGAATCGATGACGTTAACTACGATATTAATAAATGAGTGCATTTTTACCTTCAGCGCTTCTTCATATACATAGGTATCTACGCATATAGTTAAGTACATTTAACGCTTATATCATACCTCCTACCTTAGTTTTGCAGTAATACAATAAATAGCGGAAAAATTCATTTCTTCCAAGATTTTGTAATTGAAGACTGCCTTGTGAGTGGGCATTGTTATAAGCGTCGTCATGACTCTACTACATGGAATATATGCAGGTATGGTATGTACAATGTACCATGCATGCAGAAAAGATGGAAGTTTCGAGCCCCCTCTCCTTAAGTCTTAACCATGGTGTCTGAAGCTTTGTACGTATACAAGGTGGCTTCATCTGAGCTTTTTCCTTTATGATTTTTGTAACCAGCGTCAGGGAAAAAAGTTTGGAAGACGTCTATTTTACATGACAACGTTAAAAGATGAATATTGAAATTACATAGAAAAATTGATTCGGAATTCAACGTCGAATTGGGGGAAAGACAAGACGTCTGGGGAACACTTTTCCCCAGTTCGGCTTTGAATTCCAAATCAATTTTTCTATGTAATTTCAATTGAAAAAAAACACGAAAAGAGGAAAGAACGCTGTTATTTGTGCTTTAATTAATTACTCCAAAACGGTGACTCCGATTGAAAAACTTGCAAAGACAAAAATATGGAGCAGAATATGAGCAGCAATTTCCTCTTGTTGACTTTTTCGATCCGAGTGACCGTTTTTAAAAAACCATACTTGCTAAACCTTTGTCTCACAATAACTTTTTTATTTTCATTTTAATTGAAAAATAGTGTAGGAGTAAAAGATGCGCATGGTACTAATGAAGCTTGTTCTCTTTGGAACTTTTTTGGTACGAGTGATCGTAGAGGCGCTGTTATGACTTTTGTAAATGCTACTTGTAAAGCAAAAAGTAAGTCTTATTTTCCAAATTTCTGACGTATAAGTTTTTATTTTCGGGAAAACAGTCGCGGTGGTAATGGATCTGAATCGATTTCAGTCACAGAGCCCACATGATTTCACCTGGTAATACGCATGAAGTTTAGCCACCATGGTAAATCCTCAAAAGCGCTTCAACCATCTCTCGGATCGAAAACTTTTCAAAGAAAACAATCGTAATTAGTACCATGCGCGACTTTTGCTCATATACTTTGTTTTTATAGGAATGAGAACAAAAAAATTATAATGCAACAAAAGTTTAGCAAGTATGATTTTTTGAAAACGGTCACTCGGATCGAAAAAGTCAACCAGAGGCCGATTTCGTTCATCCTCATTCAAATAACACTGAAT
>JAQIVE010001746.1:0-23084 GCA_034698285.1 Sminthurinus bimaculatus | reverse complement strand
TTTAGACGTACAGGTATTGGAACATGCTCGATTCTGTATTTCCATTATCAAACAAATAAGTACGTGAAGAAAGGAAAACAATGGAGGGCGTATGAACTGTAGTTTCTTAGTTAGCTAGTTATTTCTAAAAATACATACATATACTCTGAAAACCAGGCACAAGAACATCTTTATTATTTATTACTACGTATATAAAGAAACGCGTACCCTTACAAAAATTACGCACTAAAAGTTTTATTCATTTTTATGATTGGTCCAGGAGCTAGTTTGATTGCAAGTGGAAACTTGTACCAAGAATCGCCGGTTTTTTAATCTCAAAAGATTATCAGGATTCCAGTCAGAATTTTTGCAATGCCAAAATCGTACTCAAATTTCTATTCTTTGCAATACGTATGAATTTATTGGGACAATGCTTATTGATTATTGTGTAATGTTTGCAAGGGTGGCTGCATTTTTATTATGCATGAAAATCTATTTACTCAACAGAAGAGAGCATTTCATATGTATGTAGGAACAATGTCATTCTTGCACAGTAATGATCCCGCGCCATGTTATATTTATTATACATTAACTAAAGGCAGACACAAACGGAAAATTGACATGGTAAGCTTACATGTGTATGTAAGTAGATGCATACCTTGATGCTTATTATATATACAATATATTATAGAGACATGTGAATGTACAATTATTTACATGGAATAGACAGGAGCGCGTGAGTACAAGAGAGGCAAAGTGTCTCTTTTTGTCTGCATAATGAATGAATAAGTGTCTCTCCAATTTTCTGCAGAATATTTCTGGTTCGGACAGAAACAAATAGGAATGAGAGGAAGGTAAAGAGAAAGCATCTCTTGAGACTTTCACAGGTAACTACGCTTTCTTCCACCTTGTTTTCTATTGTATGTTTCTATATTGTACATTGTACATTCTGCATGGTAGATTCCATATTGTCATCATCATCATCATCATGTGCCCAGTTTGTTGTAAATCCCCGAATTTCAAATTGACTGTCTGGAGATAGTGACGGAACAAATTTACAAGTGTACTTGTACGGTACCATACACGAGGGCCATACGTGACTACTTGCTACAAAATTTAGATGGGAATTGGGAAGAATGGAGTTTGTTGAAAATGTAAGGCACTCACCTCTCATCTTGCAATGACTATTGAGTGACTCTCTAGTTGTAGAAAAACAAGATGTACATATGTGCAATGCACAGTACACCGTCGTAACTGACGTTTCTAAACAAACCTTAAAACATGGTATTATGCTCGTTTTTGTTCTACATAATATTATACTATGCTGTTATCTAGTTATCTGCATACTTCAAGTGAAATTATGTTTCTATTATTTTAATACAATATTTTTAGCTGCCGATACTAGGAATTGCGACTTTTGTTCCATATTTAGCATCAAATCGTGTATAATATACATATATATATATGAAACAGGAGGACAACAGTCACTGTAACAAATGTACGCTATGTACAATGTAGGGCAGCGCACTGCAGATCACTTGAAGATATTGTTAGGTTTGTGTAGAATGTAGATCATATATATCATCTCGAATAATACAGATATTACACAGATGCAAATAGCACGGGGAGCAAGATACAATGAATATCAAGTATTCATGGTGTACGTATGTATGCGCATTGCGGAAATATTGCATACATAGATACATTGTCATGGTCGTCATCTCCACATTGTCATTTTGTCATGTTTGGCTCCTGTAAAGGAAAATTAGGAAGAAGGAAGAATGTGCCTGTCTGTCTGTCTGTATTCTGAATCTCTGGACGGATGAATGATGAACAAAAGTGTATCGCAGATGTGAGGAAATGGAAAATAGAGGGAAAGAGCTTCAAGCTGTCTCATTTCAGTTCAATTCGAAGCCTGATTCAATTTTAGATATTGCATAAAAATGATAAAATTTAAATGTCTGTTCTGTTGTGTGTACTGTGTACCCTATTGCAAGTGTAAAAAATGCGAGGTGATACTGTACGTATATAGTTTAGCATCTTCTCTTATTCCTTCCTTATCTCCTGCCTTCCTGTCTTGTTTTCATCCTTGTCTTTAGTTTGCATCTCATCATTTTTATCCCGTGTATTGCACGATATTGACTGTCTATTGTAAAATGAATTTCCAACACACTCATGTACATCGTACTTGCTTCCTTTTTGCTGTCCCGGTGCTATCTCGTGCATTTTGGTTGAAAAGGGCATATTGCCCAATAACGTCATTCCTTATACATACATAATGCCCGGAGGACCTTTAAAAGAACTGTCAACTTGATCGAGCTATCGCCAAAGCGTGTGGCCAAAGACTTTCATGCGATTCTGATTTCGATATTGACTGTTTGGCCCGGTTCTGGGTGAGTCTGTGTTCAGGACGAAAGAAAATCAATTTATACCCTTTCCATTGCCGTTTCATTTCATTGACCTAATGCAATAATATCCAGATCTAAATTGCAAGTAAATTGCAAAACTGCCTTTCAAATAGAAGTACGTGCGAGCATAAATTAGCTTGTAATTTGCGACCAACACTAACCACTTGTGAAACCGTGGAATAGTTTAGCCAAAGTTCCTACCTAGTTATTGTAGTCTAATGTAAGTATGTGTACAATGTACAGAGATTCCACAACCTTATATTAAGTGATGCACCGAGTTTGACCCAAATAATGATTCTTAATTCAAGACGTCGAGAAACGTAAGAGAAATCGAACTGTACGACTGTTTGATCTACCGATACCCGGTCTCTTTGACTTTAAATGTGTATATCTACGATTTGTTTGACTACATGAGTTTGAAAGTAGGCTATAAGCAAACATAGGTAATATGTATGTATGAATGTACAACTAGACTTTCGATGCAATGGGACAGATTTGTAAAATACAAAAGCTGCCGCGGAATTCGATTATGCTCCAGAATAGAATCGGCATTCGTGTCTTGGTAGTACGGGAATATGTAAAATGTACATGTAGGTATGTATATTACGCATGTTGGAATGTCAATCTCTCTTATCCGACAGACTTGGAATTGGACTTGAGGTTTGTAAAGAGGAGACGGCGACGTGGGTAGGAGAAGAAGAAGACGAAGAAGAAGAAGAAAGGTTAAATTAGATGATTGTGTCGATGTCGATATGTTATATAGGGTATGGATGACAGACTGTGCGGATGAAGTTGAAGTTGAGTTGAGTTGATGTGGCTGCGGACGAATTTGGAATGAAATGGGAAATGTGACGCTGGATGTTAAATGGAGAATCTAAAAATGTTAGCTATCATTCCCCGTTCAAGTCTCGTCCACAATACAATATAATATAATAGCTATCGAGCGAGGCGAGATTCACGACGAGATTCAAGTCGAGTGGAGACGAGAGACTTGGGCATCTGTCATATCCTCCCTTCCTGTTCACTCATTCATCCCGCCTCGTGCACCGTTCATACAGTACATACATCTGTAGATCAAATGCATTCCATTTATAGCGTTTTCAAAATGCTCTTATTCAATTTCAACGTTCAATATAATATGCGTATATACATACGTACAAAAAACCATAACAACAACGCCAACGCAGCCTGGTGAAAAGCTAAACCCGGTGTACATCAAGCCATACCAGATTTTACCCATGCAGTGCCATGTGCTTGAGATATGACCGTGATGAAAAGTAGAAAACGAAGAGTCGAGCGATCCATCTTAAATTATTCTCAAAAGAGGACAACATTTTATATATATCTATGACTTGATATGGAGATTGAAGGAATTTGGCGAGAGAGTTGACCCAAGTCTGCAATAAAGGTATATTCAAAAGCTCTGCCTGCAATCATACCCTTTTCTTTTCTCCCGGATGGTCGGTATCCTTGAATCAATGCAAGATGAAAATAAAAGAGCTGAACATGGCAAGAAGAAGGAGAGAAATTCGTCGTTTCTATAAAATTTCATTGGCGATTAAAGACGCCCCAACTAATACTACAATCATCGTGAACGGAAACAGAAAACATGGGAAAGAGCATGAACACTGAACACTGGAGACAAGGTCAACTTTCCTTCATCATCGCCGTTTTGTAATGTCAAAGAATATGCCGATCCTTTATCGGGACCCATTTGATCTGCAAGTAATGAACCCGTCGATGAAATGTCCAGATTACGTGCATATCGACCATAAGTATCTGTCTATATTGCGTAATGTACATACTACATACATACGACTTTGTACAATGTTTGCCATTTCATCATCATATTTGCACAGGTTCCATTTTCTCCTGCTACAAATGTATATTTAGATTTCGGTATTATGGCGATTTCCAACCCTTTTATCTATAATTCTACACAAAGATATTACTGATACATACATACATATATGGAACGTGATATTATCGATGCAAAAGCACGTTGAACATTTGGCTGTCCTAAATTGCTCAATTATAGGATATCATATCATACCATATTATATTATATTATACACGCATGTGGCGGCTCATCGCCATTAGTTCAATTTTTGGTCATTGGCTATTGACTATCGGCTATTGAATTTTATATGATGACGGCATCGATTGAACGATATTATATACAGACATACATACATATGTGTAATGTGTATTCCCTTTTATAAGACCAACAACATGAAATCCGGGTAAGGAAAAAATCGAATCAAAACGATCGACTGTCCCGTGTTGCGGTTACATGGCATGGCATGGCATGCCTCTCGCCATAAAAAATCTACTTACTTAACTTACTTAATTTTGAGCTGCAGGACTGAGGATTAGGCCAAAATTAGAACTCTGTGGGCATTAAATTAAGAACCATCTAAAGGAATGACAAAAGGGACAATAATATTGAGCTATTAATCGTAGGGAAAGTAAAAAGGAAAATGAAGACAGACAGAGAGAGAGACATAGAGAGAGAGAGAAAGGAAAAAAGAGCGAGTGGGTGAAAAGGAAAGGTAAGGGGGAAAGCGCACGAAAAATAAAAGAAATAATTGATGGACATGAAAAGCAAACTGCCCTTTCCAATCCAAATGATGATGGTGGAAAAGGCGGAGGAAGACAAGTCTGTACCCAGCTGTATGCACGACTGGAGGAAACCAAGTTAAAAAATCTGTAGCAAATACTGATATAGAAAGGAGACCCTGCCAGCATCGAGGTTATGGCTTCCTTCGTCTATAGCCACCTTCGTCTCCTAAAAAGACGACGGTGGAAAGTTCTTGTATGTAGTCTCACTTCTTCAAGGAATGTCAAGTCGAGTCGAGTCAAAATAGATTCTATACTATGCATTATATCGCTACATATTAACTATGTATAATGTATACATACCCTGTAGTTTTTATAAGGGGAATCGACTCCGTTTCTTTCTGCCGTTGATTCGATACAGATGCGGCGATAAATAAATACCGTGTATAAATAAAAGGTATACTTTTCTGATAAAGAACTCCACTCTACCCTACTCTACTCACTCTACGCTACTTCACGTCCGTCCAAATCCTAATCCGGATCCGAATCCGAATCCACTTTTGGTAATAATACAAAGTGTTGTTATAGCCAACGATACCTATAAACCAACACAATGCAACTCAAGACACACACACGCATTACATATTAAGGAGAAAAAACAAAGAAGGGAAGAACGCGAGATAGATCTCGTTGACTGGTTGGAAGTTCCCGCATCTAGATAGTTCTCTCGTGTAGTTTCCACGCCGCTTGCTGTACGTACAACGTACATACGTAATATATAATGGTAGGATCAGTCTAGTAGGTTATGTATACTATTTTACGAGTTTTTGGATATCTTGCACAATACCCAGTCTGGGCTGATGATACTGCTGTACACTGTAAAATACCGAGTTATGGCTGAGAATGAGAAGCGTGAGCTAGAACTGTACTGGAACTGTGGCCGTGAAAGATGGATGGACTGACCAAAGTCCATTGGATATGCGGCAATGCTTAGCTACAAATATGCATTCTACACATGCTGTATACTGTAGAGTAGTGAATCCATCTGTATTTCTTCTTTAGCCTGTAACTGAGAGTGGGTGAATCGGTCATGTGGCCTTTCTCTTTATCGTTATATCTCTTTCTTCTTCTTCTTCATCTAGTCTTCTATGTATGTATTTCTTCTCATTTCCTAAATTGAATCATCATCGTCATCATTCATTTGTCATTCAGGTGGTGGCCTAGCATAAATATAATGGATGGATACAAAACTCCATCGATATAGACAGAGGTTTCACACACGTGTTTCCCTTTAACTTCTCCTTCTCCGTCTTGCTCACCGTCACGTCACTCTTATGCGGGATGAAGAGAGGGAAAAATATAGCTCGAAATATGTAGGAAACAAGAAGAAACAACTTAAATAAATGTTACAAATACCAACAATACTGGCGTACACATCGCCCCGAGTTTCTCCATGCATACATACATGTAGAATATGGATCCAATCATAAATACTCTACAACTTATACGTACAACATACAGTGTAAAGTGTACAGTGTACAGTCGGTAGTAAAAGTATTAAAAAATAAAAACTAAACTAAACCGACTCGAATTCAAACTCAGGTCAATCTCTAGCCCATCGCAATTGTCAGTATGTGTGTATACTATACACATTTAAAATGGTATACTGGACACGATCCCTCGTCCACCTCATATTTTTTCCCGCTTATAAATAAATAGATACGGCAAGTACACAATGTATTATTCATCTATACAATATGCATTTGTACATAAGCTTGGCTTGGCTGCCGAGTCTTTGGACAATACCGGGAGTAAGACGGTAAGTAATGAGCGATTCTATAGGCATCACACTCGTATATAAATAAAAGCATGGTTAGACAGATATATTGGCTATACATTTCCTTTAGATTGCAATGCAACGTTCATGTCTTTATCACGTTTATTTCGATGCTAATGTTCAAGTTGCTACTGCTGCTGTTGCTGAAGAAGAAGATGATGATGATGATGATTACCCCGATGACAGAATTGTTCGTGCAGTATAGCGAAAATAATATAGGGCCATTTCATCACTGCGCATTCATTTCTGACATACTGTAATGCAAATTTACGACAATCTTTTTTCGATCCTAAGATGTTGGAGATTCTAAAAACGTTCTCAAAAATACGCGGGTACAATTTCAGAATCTGAAAAAATGCCGCTTTCGCGCGTATCCTGCTAGTCTGCTAAATATTTTACAATGCATAACACTCATCAAATTCTGACGATGAGTTTTGCAGAAACTTTGAGGTTACTTTTCATGCGTCAAACTTTGGAGTTACAACTTACGGTTCAACACCAGTTTTACTTGTCATAATAATAAAACGTTTTATCTCCTTCCTTAAAGTCAAATCACTCGTATAAATTTTGCAAACTTTTTCGCGAGTCTTCCTCTGTTTTTAAGCTGTAGTGAAAATTGTCAAGTGAGGAGGCCAAGGATTTTGCCTTTGTGCGTGCTAGCATAACAATTACAATCACACTCAACTGTAATGTTTCAATATTTTGGATTTCATTTACGAAATTGTGCATTTTACTTTTACTCAAAAGTCTGCAAAAATTGGAGGATGTGTTTGATTTTTTAGAGTGCCTTATAGTGTATAATGTATGTATATAAGATTGCTGTCTACCACAATAAATATCTATTCATATTATTTATGTGTATAGTGCTATTATAATTTCCATTATTGCCTTGCACTTCGCCAAACCTTTGCTATATATTGCAGTGCTGCACATATATGCATATATTTACTAGCATTCGCACAAGACAGGACAAGACGGCAAGACAAGACAAGTATTTTTATGTGTATGTGTACATACAATGGGTAGGGAACAGCATCAATTTCCGACGTTCGTGTCCGCCTCTTTCCCTTTTCCTTTCCTTTTGATATGATATGATATGATGTGAAATGACACAAATTTTCTTTGAGGACGGTATGCTTTATGCTATGTATATCATACGAAATGAGCTTCAAGCTGAATGCTCCTAAATGTTGACTGTTGATCGTTCAAAAGTATTCCTGGATAGATAGATAGACTGACTACTGACTACCTACAACTCACTGATACGCTAATAGCATATCCGTATATGTATCTATACATACATATAGGATAATTCTATACATTATTCCCGGTATATTATACAGTGATGTGATATCATACGATATAATATAAAATAATATGATGGTATCGTGAGAAGAAGTGGAAGGAAAATAAGGAAAGAGCATACAGTAAAGGCGACAGCAACTCCGCCTGTCATATCATGCCATGCCACACATACACACACACACCATGCATAGCATATTCATAGAAAGTTGAAAATATCAAGTGACACGTTATGTCTTTATGGTTTTCACTCGCTCACTTTTCCATGTGTATGAATGTGTTTGTGTGTGTGTGTGTGTGGGTATAATATCTGATGTATGTATGTACGGTAATCGCTTTGTGCTACGGGCTTGCCACAAAAATTGTCGTGCCTTTCACGACACAAGGAAAATGATTAGTTGATTTTTTTACTCCCAACCTTCATCTCGTCCTTCCCTAGATTCTCTCTCCTTCTGTCTCTCTCCAGTGTTTACCCCTCCTCATTTGTACAATATTTGCGAGGGATGTGTTGAATAACCTCCGCGGTCAATTGCCCACTTCATTCTGAACATTTGTGCATTCAATGTCTGAAACGAATCTTCATACTTACCTACTGTACATACAATATACATATTGTGCTTGACATTATAATCTTTTGATTGACTGAGAAAGTGGAAAACAAGTTTGTGATCATTAAAGCTAGCACACGATACAATACGATACATATCAGCGTAAATTTTCCCACTGCCATTTCTACAGCGTCACCTGTCAGCATCCCAATCTCAATCAAAATCCAAGTCTTACATTCTTAATCCCAATCTAAATAGTTGCCTATAACTATACATATGAACGAATATTTTACAAAGATAGGACTAGCTCGAGGTTCAAAGTTGAATCCGGGGCCCAAGTGAAAGTTCAAGGGAAAGTGTGTTTGTTCTGAGCTGCAGGACTAGTTAATAAGAGCCAGGCAGGAGGAGGAACAAGGTGAAGTGGAGTAAGACGTAATATACAAGGACGTAAGGAGAAACACTGAGAAACAGGAACAAGTTTCACTTTGACTCGTCTCTCTCCAACTTGAACAACAAGTCCAACTCAAACTCAAACTCGAAGGCAAAGTGAAACTCAAACTCCAACTCAAATTCAAACTGACTCATAACAACTCTTCTCGTCTCATGTCCACCTTCTTCTTCTGTGTCTCGTTCTTCTACTTCTTCACGTCTTCTTCTCTTCCTCCTCCTTATTTGAAAAACAGGGGAGTGAAAGCAACCAGAGGGTACACCCTTATATTACTACGGTTATTATTATTATTGTTATTGAAGTGAAGTGTAAGAGTGACAAAGTGAAGAGCAAGTACGTCGTTTCCTTCCTCTTTGACTTGATCTTGTAGATTTTCACTCGGTCCATCGCTCGCTCTCTCGCTCCCTCACTCACTCACTCACTCACTCATTTACTCACTCATTCACTTACTCATTCCCTTCACAGTCTGCTTGGCTTGGCTTGGTTAGTTTGCTTTGACTTGACTTGACTTGCTCGACTCGACTCGACTATTCTCTACTCGATGCTATACTCTACCGAGCTCGACTCCTCGACCTGACTTTGACTCTGGCTTCAGGATCTGGGATTCACATTGAAGTAAAATAACAAACACACTTGAAAGCCATCAGACAGACGATATCAAACTAGTCAAGACACGAGAGAAGACAAACTAAGACAAGGCAGAATCAGAAGGAAGAAGAGGCGAGTAGAGAACAAGCACTAGGGACTCAAAAGGGAAAAGTTAAAGCCGGAGGGGCCAAGAAAATAACAGTTTTTATTAGCTGCAGCGACTACTATGTACTCGCTTTTTCACCTTATTATTCCTGTCCGCTTCCTCTTCCCCCTCCTCATATTACCTAATATGTATGTATGATGTACGCACTCCACTGTACTTAACTGCACTCTACTGTATTGTATTTTACTTTAACTACACATATAATACTTTCCTTCAATTCTCCTATCCCTTTTTTACACCTGCTCCAGCACTGGACTGGTTACTGGTTACTGGTTCTAAACTTATCCCTATGTATAGACCCAGTCCCTGAACAAGGCACTGGAGTATTAGATAAGAGAGCAGCTCACTCTATCTTTGGCTCAAGTCTTGACTTTCGACTTTCGACTTGGACTTGATTTCATTTCATCGAGTTTCTTGGTGAAATTAAAATTGTTTCCTCCCTGCTCCTCATTCTTTCCCTCACTTTTGTTCCCCATTCACTAGTGATTATACATATTTTAAATGTAAAGAACTTTCTCTTCTTCTTCTTCGTCTTGTGCTTCTTCTTCTTTTCCCCTACTAACCCAAAATCTCCTACTAACAAACTAACTAACTTTTTCCTCTTTACCCCTCCTTGTTATACACTCATATAGATATACGGATACATTATACATATACATACTTACTACGTACGTACGTACTTGGACAAAGACTGAAGACAAGACGCGGCAGCACTTGAGGCAAACTCGAAAAGTGAGTGAGTGAGTGAACGAGTGAAAGTCTCAGATTTGGGTTTTGTACAAGGAAGAAGTAGTATGTAGGAGATTGAGGAGAAAAGTCGAGAGTAGTTATTTTTTCGACACAAGAATAGGACAAGGAGAAGATAGCAAGAAAAAAAGAGGCAAGAGGCAGGAAAAGAAAGGACACGAGAAAAGTCACATTAAGAGGCAGTCAAAGAAGAACAAGAGCAAGAACTTGGCTGTAGTCAGTAGTCAGCTTCTTATATGTATATGTGTCTACAATGTACAAGAGACAGACAAAGGAAAAGGAGTAAAGTATATGTATATAGATAGAGATAGACGAGCTTCACCATCAGCAACCAAGCCCAATACCAAGACAACGACAAAACACACGAGAATAAGGGCACATGTAAAGAACTACATACATAGAGCCAGCTCTTTTTTCTGTCAAATCAGTTAAGAAATTTTCGAGGAAAGGACCCAAAAGAGTAGAATAGCGGGGGCAAGATAACGAAGGCAGGAACGAGAAAGAAAGCCGTGTGTGTACTGTACACTGTATACATGTATACTGAAGTGGGGTAAAAAGAGAACAAGAATAGACAAGAAGGACGAAGGAAAGGAAAGGAAAAGGAGCAAGTATATACACGATACATAGAAGACAACGTTGAACACAAGGGAAGGAAGAAAAGGGGGAGTAGAAGAAAAGAAACAAGTGAAAGTTTCCAACAGACAGCTTGACGACACGAACGAGTGACAGGCGAGGGACAGACAGTTCAGTTGTACGGCAGAACCACGAGAAAGGCCCAACCAAGCCAAGCCAAGCCAAGTCAGGCCAACTCATCCGATGCCAATAGAGAAGAAATAGGCAAGAAAGAAACAACAACAACAGGGGTAGAGAACGAGTAGCAGCAACATAGTACATAAAAGAACAGTCCTGGTCTCGTTGGCTCGAAGGCTGGCTTGAAAACAGCTGAAAAGGCAGATACATATAAAAAGATACATTTATACATACATCATACATATTCTGCTATAGCCGCACACACAAAGGCCAAGATGCTTCGGAAATTCTATTGTATCGACTTTCGAAACTTGTCCTGCAGTTGTTGTCGAGGTAAGTCAAGTCAGTCTACTTCAATTTTGTGTGTGTGTCCTTGTATGTTTCGTTCAGGTGGATGGACTGGGTGGATGGCTGGATGGATGGATGGATGGATGTATAATAGATAGATAGAAAGATAGATTCGGCTCTCTACTCAACGTTCAATGACTTTGCTTTACTCTTTATAAGCTTTTGCTGTGTAACAGGAACTGGGAAATATGCCGTTCTTGTCTCCGTCTCCGTCTCTGCCTTTGCCCCCAGTTCTATTGTCTTTGTTTTTTCTTTCCACAGTCTTTAGCCTTTCGGAATTGTCGTGTCACTAGTCAATAATCAGAACCGGAGCCCGAGTCATAGTCCGTGTACGTATTTCACACTATTATTCATTCTACACGGAGCGAAAGAAAAGGTGAGTCAACACACACACACAAAGGTGGATGGATGTATTGTGTATGGACATGCAGACATGCATGCATGCAGATAGATAGACAGACACACAGACAGACAGACAGGCTCGGCCAACTTTCCTTCTCTTTCAAGAGTCGAGCCTAAAGTTGAACCTAAAGTTATCGTTGCTTGCCTTTGGATTTGGATTTGCAATCGGAGAAGCCTGCACTTTTCACTATATCCGTTCAACTTTCACTCCGACCACGGAGTAAGGCAAAACTTGGTTCGTTTCTCCTTAAATTAGATCTAAATTACGAGTCTTGTGCTGGCATTTTCGCATGTAAAAACTTTATACACATTCATTTTACGTATAACGTACGCTGCACACACAGAAACACAGAATATCTATGTGTGCACTGTGCAACAAACAATATCTATTTTCAAATTGAATTCGTAGATTGACGATTTGTGCATGTGCTCAGGGAAAAAATGGATGGTACTTGTGCATGTTGTGTACGTATGTATGTGTCTGAGGAGGAACAAAGTGTGTGAGGGAAAGTGTATGTGCGTGTGTCTATACATATACATTATACATGTGAGTGAATGATTGTGTGTGAGTCCTCGCTTTAGCCTCCTCTGTCTCCATCTTATTCTCTGTCATCTGTGACTGTGTCTATGTCTGTGTAAATTTGGCAGAAATCGATATTTAATCTTGCTTGAGGTCTCCTCTAATAGATAGATAGATGGATAGAAGGGGAGAAAGTGGGGAAATGGGAAAAAAGAGAGTGAGGAATAGTGAGTAGGTATCTACTATTTAGTTATATGCTGTATCTATTATCTATATACAATATACATAGAGTGTCCTCACTTACGCTCTGTTATGACGGTTCAAGTAATGGTAGTTAGGCAGAAGAAAAAAAGAAAAAAAGATAAAGGAGAAATAATAGTTTAGTATATGTGTAAATACACGTGTGTACATCTGTACACAATACACAAGTATCTATGTATATACATTATACATATACGCATCCACGCTCTTTTAATACAAAGGGTAACAGAGAGAAAAGGAAGTAGTCTTCATCGTCATCGTCGTTTGAGCTGGAGTTACAGAGTTGGCGTTCACATTCTATTTTCATTCTTTTTCCTTGTTCTCGTCCTTCCTTTCACCATTCAACTTTCTCCGCGCTATGTATGTGTACGTACATACATATAGCACAGTTACTGTTCTGTTCTGTTCTGTTCGGTTCTCCTTCCAGCTGCATTTAGTTCTACTTTTTTTAGAGTTGAGACAGCCTGCCTTTCCATCTGCCAGTCAGTCCTTTTCTCTCGTTTCTCCTCCGTCCGTGTCACTGTCAAAACATGTATACACATGTACGTCTATTGTATATATGAAGTTGCCCTGTAGACTAGTGCATTTGATATGTACAGATAATATGTACATTATATACGCATTAGTGTGGACTATATATAAATTTAGGAAATGGTGAAAGAATTGAGTGGGATGAAATGGAGTGGAGTGCAGTGCACGCCACAACTCGCTCCGTCTACTCACATTCAGTTTACTCACTCACTAACTTCTTTGTGTTATCTTCGATTATTACATTTGGAGTTTGGTTTGGTTTGGCTTGGTTTGCTTGACTTTGCTTTGCTTCCTTTTCTTTCCTTTCTTTGGACTACAGGTTCTGCAAACTGTAAACTGACCAAGGCTAGTAAATTCCTCAACCATGTCCACCTCCTCCAGAGGAGAGGGGAATGGAGAGCAGAGGTTAGAAAATGGAGCAGCGGCTCCAAGTGAATCCACGTAAAGTTAAGTTTTCATATTTCCCATGCCATGCTATGCCAGAGTAGAATGGAGTGAAGACAGCGAGGAATGCAGAATGGAGTGTGAAACATCCCTTAAATCTTGAATATGATCCTGTTCAACTCTCAAACTCTCATACTCAAATCGTCGAGGACGGTCGGGAAGGAAAGAAAGAAAGAAAGAAAATGCAGTCGTGTATATGATCTGTTCCCCTGCTCCCATCCTTTCCGTTTCCTTCCATTCTTTTGTATATGTGTAAAATCGGGGGAGTCCCTCATATTGTAAATATGCACACGTGCATAGTTATGAGGTGTAAGGAGCACTTTGGTTGAACGATGAAGAAAGAAAGAAGTGGTATAGGGAGGAAGTTTCTCAAGTGATGAATGTGTAAAGTTGGAAGGGTCGGGCAGTCGGCGTAAGGCGGTTAGTTTATTTATTGCATAGACTGTTTCGTACATTTTACATGTACGTTATACCAATATTACAACGATTTCCAACCCATTTTGGATATCTGTAATGTGTATTATGTAGGTATGGAAGATATTCATATTCACCTTCATAAATGAGAAGCCAGAGGTTTAAACGGAGAACTATTAATAATATTATTATTATTTGTACGCAGAAGATGGAGATGAACAAATAGAGATTTAGTTTTGGATTTCTCTGGTAGATAAACATGAAGGCTGTAAAGTGTGGTGTAGACAATAGGAAATGGAGTCGAAGAAACCCCAAGATGTTGGTTGGTTATTCGCTATATATATGTATTTAGTTGGACAACTAAAATAGATTTTGGTTCCAAATGAGCGAGAGAATGTGTGAGAAATTACTGTTGTAAACTATGTAGACATGACAAATAACAAATATGCAGATGAAGTAAAGCTTTGTAATATGTACAATATACATAATATGTATATTGTATGTAGCAAATATAAGAGAAATGTGCTGAAAGTTACGTCCATGACTGTACCAAATAAATTTCGTGTGCTTTATGAAAAATTGAAAAGACTTCAACGTTGAATATTTTTGTATAACTAGAAAAATTAGTTTCTTATCCCACAGCCTTTTAATTGTTGACCTTTTGCTTTCTTTGCTGATGTTTAATGCGTAAAGCAAATATGAACATATATAGGAATTTTCATTTTGCAAACCCAAACATAATTTTCTACTTTCTAATTATAAAGACGCTGTAGGGTTTTGGTTGTGATGATACGTGTATGAGGCTGATAAAAAATTGACTGCCCCATTTCCGTCATATTGAGGTTCATAAAATTCAAATGAGTGATGAGATGAAGTAATAATTAACTGCTCTTAAACTTGAACCACCAACTATATATAAACCAAAGTGTGTCTTGGGGCTATCCATCCAGGATGGTAAATTCAGTTGGAGTTGGACTTCCAGTTTCCTACATCAACCTTCTGGATTTAAATTTATTTCCCATGTTGAAAGAGCCACAGAAATATATACACTTATGAATACACCTACAGGGAAAAGTCCATGAATCAAAATTTTTACTGTATAATATCTTATTCAGATTAGATATGCTACAGTTTCTGTACATGGTACATGGTCGAGAACCAACTGTATACAGTCCAATGTTCAAAATACACTCAAATTTTCAAGTTGACTCGACCACCGAAAAACTTTCCTCCTTACGACTTTTCGCTCTCTCTCTCTTTCTCTCTATCTTTACAACAGGGATAAATAATGTATACTACATAAATTTTATGCATTGTACATAGAAGCAGTATCAGTACAATAACAGTGTACAGTGTACACATATGCACGTATACATACGTACATTTTGAATATTATTAGATGAACACACTGGGGTTTCAAGAGAATTGAGTGATGGAAGAGTGGGGAAAAGGCCCAACTTTCTCCGCGCTTTCTCTCTCTCTCTCTCTCTGCCCTCCTCAAAAAGTAAAGTTAAAGTGCATATGTTACTTGCCCCGGGTTTTGTTCTCCTCTCATCCATCCTCTCAAATTCTCCGGTTTTGGAGGATTGAGATTGAGACTGAGACCAAGACCAAGCTCAAGTAGACGCACATACACATACACATGCACCATACACATAGACGTAAAACTACAGCAGTAGTCTGTCATCCCCTGAAATCACGTGAAAATGTATGTCTAAGAAGGAAAGAATTCTCGTAAGTATGGTATCTGTAAAGAAGGTACATACTTATGTGTGTATATTGACAGTCACATTTGACGGAGATTCTAGGATACATTCAAGCAGCTCTCCTACTTTTCCGTTCGCTTATTCCCTTCTTTTTTCTATTCTCCTCCACTCCTCCTCAAGTCTCTCCTTTTTCAAAGTATACCACAAGACACAACTGTACTGTACTGTACATGAGAAGGAAGGTTCAGTTCCCATGGAAATCTTTCTCATCGTCAGGCTCGTATTTCCTCCCGGCTTTGCCTAGTCGTCCATGTACCAATGTATGTATTTATATATACATTATACATAGCTCATCGTTCATCTTTCATCGTTCTTCCTAACATGCAGTTGTTGTGAATTGAAAAGAAGAGAGAGAGAGAGAGAACGCAGCAACTCCTTCTCAGCCTCTTTGCTACGCCTCTTGACGCTGATGTCATCTATATGAAAGAATAAGGACAACCCAGACAAACTGAGAGAGAGAGAAGGAGAGAAAATCAGTCGTCAGCAGCAGCAACTAGCAACTGCTGCTGGAAAATTGCGAGCATTATGCACGCATACAATTTACATGGCACATTTTGCATACATATTATGTATATGTAATGCATACGTAAGTATAGTTGAAGTACTGTACATATCTGTCCATATCCCGCTATACCTGCGTACGGAGAAAATAAGTAAATGCGTGTGAAGCAGCCAACTGTACTCTGTACTAAAATACATATACTATACGGTTTAGTATACAGACAGCACAGCACTGGTGAAATTGAAAACGTGAATTTGCAGAGTGGTTAAAAGCTTCTTCCTCTTGTTCTTCTTCCGTCTCTTTCCACATCTTGAGAATTTACTTTATTTTGTCTTCACTTCAAGTCCTAGTTCATCTTAGTTACTAGCTCACCTTGGCTTGCCTTCAACTTTTCCATGACAATGACAATTCCTATTCCAATGGCAACCGTGAAAATGAAGGTAGACACGAACCCAAGCATAAAACATACAACATACAAGAGGTTGGCCAATAAGCAAAGTACGAGGGAGTAATGATGAAGGAAAGAGTCCAGGGTATCCATCAGCTATTGAATAAATGTTTAAACTGTATAATGATAATGATCCATGATGCTATCTTGCAAAAAACCAAAATAGGAGTAGGTATACGGGCCCCGGAAAAACAGAGGTATGGTCAATTTATGACAATAATATATAATACAAAGTACAATATGATAGGTCACAAGGACCCACAGACCAACCGTCGAGAACGGAAAAGAGAGCTTATAAATAAAAAGTAAAAGTAATGAAGAAGGCGAACGGGCGGACGAGAGTGAGCAGTGAGCAATGAGCACACTTTTCGATTCCCCTCCATATTATTGCTATACATAGACCCAATACACACAAAAAGTACATGTATACGCGAGAGGAAACGCAAATTTT
Source organism: Sminthurinus bimaculatus (assembly GCA_034698285.1). NCBI lineage: Eukaryota > Metazoa > Arthropoda > Collembola > Symphypleona > Katiannidae > Sminthurinus > Sminthurinus bimaculatus. Next base: position 5,665 of record JAQIVE010001746.1, on the reverse strand, counting down.
CTGTTTTGCCGTGGATACACGGAAAACGAGGAACCAAATAACCAATGTACAATGTACAGATACATGCATAACATAACTTATAAGGAGAGCATACATACGCGAATCCATGCCAATCCAAAACTGTGCTGTGCTGCATATACTAAACATACAGGACAACCAAGCGCAACACACAATTTCAAGCTCCAACTCCAACTCAAATTCAAGCTCGCTCACTCACTCTCAGTCAGCCGTTCATTCACAAAGGAGAGACAGGCACAGACACACCGTTTCCTTTCTTGCAATGAGCGGAGCTCGTTGAGTTGGTTTACTTTACTTTGCTTCTGCTCTCTATCCATCTATCTATCTCTCTTTCTCTCCATCTATTCTGTACATCTATCTATGTTTCTGTGACTCTTTAAAAAACTAAACAACAGCTAAAATAAAAACAAAATTGTTTAGTTAATTGTGATTTTGTGTGGTGCTGTACATTGTACATACACTGTGAATTTATTTACTTGTCATATTTTTGCGAGCAAACATATTCAATTCCTCAAAAGTACCTTTGAATAAATACAAAAATACTATATGTACGACCTTCAACATTACTGTGACCAATAGGATTATTATTATTATTATTATTCCTCTTGATTTCTACCTCTATATGTGATAATTGGTCCCGGCTTGTCAATAATTTTGAGCTATATCTTTGCATATCTCGGCCGCGAGTGAGAAAACATGTGCTGCGGGCTGGAGTTGAATTTTGTGCTTGGTTTAATGCGTTTACAAATAAACATTCAGCAGTAAAAAATAATTGATTTATTATTATTATTACTATATGTATGGTGAAGAAAAGTTGTGTTCAAGTTGTGTGTGTACCATGTTTTCTGTGTAGACGGGACCGGGATTTAATATTCCGAGGATACAAAATGTGTATCAATATTTTGGTGTGCAAAAAGTATCAGTGTCCTTAAAGAGGAGGTAAAGTACGACACATACAAATATAAGTGAGAAAGTGACAGTGTACTCTGCCTCTCCTGTCAAATATCAATTACCTTGTCGTGTCTCCCTATGCATGGATGGATGTGTATGAGAATCTTGTTCGTGTCAAGTGAAACTTGGTTGTTTTCAGAAAGGAGTCCATGCTTATTATTCAAATTCAAAAGTCCAAAGAGGCGACCAAAAGTTTTCAATGTTGATCCTTCGTAACCTTCTCAAACAGGGAAAAGAGACACTAAAATTACTGATATTTAGGAGGCGGCAAGGAGGAGGGGGAAAAGGACAATTTTTGAGTGCGTGTAACACTGTCACGGATGATTACTGTTTATGTTGTTCATCGAGACGAAAGACGAAGGGAGTTGTGCTAGAGCTACTGTGTGAAACTAGACTTGGGTCGAAACTTATTCTGTGTACAAAATCTATTTGTACAATTTCAAACAGATTGTTCCATTCTTTTACCTCTGGGTTCTCTCTCGCCTTAATGATCCAACTTGCCTCCATGTGTCTATTCTTATAGTAATTGGAGAGAGTTTTTTCCCGTTGTTTTTTCTGTTCTATAAATATTGTGCTGTTGTAAATTGTCTGCAATTGGACACTCAACAAAGTTTGACATGAACTTGACTTGAATCATATACATAGAATCAAAATCCAATCTTATCTTGATCCTCTGTGTTACCACGTCCTTCGGTATTGGCCACGTCGATTTATTTCAACTGCCTCGTATAATACTCACATATTATACTTTATACATTGTGTGTATTATGTGCCTAAAGTAAGTCCTCCGTGTTGAATATTAGTTCAAAAGTCATTTTATTTTGATGGGGTATAATTATTGGCAACTTTGTGAAAAAAGATCAAGTTTTGTAAACTTTTTGTCGGCGAGGATTTGCAAAAACCCGAGACAGCGTAAACACAGTTTCAACAACAATTTCACCATTCTTATGTGTATGATGATGGTTTGACTTGACGTTGAACATTTTTTGTTTACATGTTTATGTACAACTTGGATTAAATGTCAAAGTTGAAACTGAGTCTAGCAATTCTCTTTGCTCGTCAACGTCAAGCGTGTGTGTAGTGTGTATTTATAATGTATATTATGTATGTAGAAATACATACATGAAATATACTTTTTAGTGGGTGGACTTTAGTATTTCAGTAAAACGCTGGTTTATTTTGTATTAGATTTCAACCAAAGTTTAGATCAAGCAGTAATCCTTTGAATGATGAAACCTTTGTTTAGTTGTCGAAACAACTTACGAATTTTGAACGAATTTATAAAACTTTCCATTACAGTTTACAATCCTTGCTGCTGAAATATATTTTTGAATATATAATAAGTAAATGGATCCATTGATCCAGACCGAATTTTATATTTTTCCTGTAATGGAATAAACAAGTAGGAAAGGAAAAGGGCACAAAAACTAAAGCTTTTGCAATGTAACGAGGAAAAGACCAACGTTGACAAGGATAAGAATCAGGAGTCCACCCACAGACACACAAAACAACGTACGATTGACAATACATTCTGCATATTTCATGACATAATTGGTTGGATTGGATTTTTTTTTCTAGTACTGTCAGCGACGTCAACGTCAATTTATGCTTCAGTCAAGTTGGAAGAAGTTGGATAGTTGTGCTTTTAAATAATTGGAAAATTCTCTTTTCAATTTTACAACAATTAAACTCCAATTATGTGTTATAAACTTCCCCCATTCTCAACACGCTCTCTGACTCTCTGACGGGTTCTCAACTCGATACTCGATACACATACACGGTTCGAGAACGTGCTTTTGAATAAAATATTGAAAAAAACTGTACTAATCGACTAATCCAAAAATAACGAAGAAAAATAAAAGAAAAATGGTGCTCGTGGTCGATATAAAAGTCGACCAGCACGGAAACAAACTCAACCAGCAAACGTTCTTAAAAATTAATGAAAGTGCAACTACTCCAAAAACAAGGACAAATGCTAGACGAAACGGAAAAACTTACACAAAAAGGAGCTCAAAAACAAAAACAAGAGCTGTAGCAGCTCCGAAAAAGAGTTGTTTATGTAATCAGTACAGATAGAACATTGAAACAGAAAAGGAACAGACATCTGGGTAAAATTTTGTTGTCTAGCTCGTTGCTAAAACTAAATTATACATTATTAAAAATACAAATAAAACACACACACAGGGACAGAAGGAGAAGAGGAAAGACAAAATATCCCAGGGAAAAAAGAAGCAAGAAAAACAAAACATTATATTATTATAGCACACGAGAGTGACTCCAATTTGCCTCATATAACTATATTATACATGCTCCTTCTTCCCATATGTTACGGATTCTCCTGATTATCAGCAAAGTTCAACTTTAGCAGAAGAGAGACACAAGCAAGCACAAACACAAGCATAAGCATAAGCACAACTTGAGCATGGCATATCCCACGGTGGATAATAATCCCGTATAAATAAATATAAATAAACACACACACATATATACAGTCAGACTATCTCTCTATTTCTCTATCTATCTACCTCTATCTGTATCATTAATATTATTATTATTATCTGCACACGGACCGGAATCAAAAATCATCAAACCGTGACCCTGAAACATAATCATTGAAACCCATTTTTCACGGACAAGTGAACTTATCGGGATTTTATTAGCATAACTTGAGCTATATCCACATAATACATAATATTACACACATACCAAAGTACATAAATGAAAAAAGTAGAAACAATATTATCAGCAACAAACCAAAATTTGAACATAATATTACTCTTATATTAATACACACAAGCAAAAAAATACTTTTCACAACAAATTACATTATAATAATAATAAATTACAGCACTAATTGAAACAATATATACAAGATATAGGATACTGTACCTTTGTACTAGACCTATTTACCTATAATATGCATATGAGCATCAAATATTATCCGCAACAATAAGACCACTTCTAGAGATATCAAATACCATTTACATACATACATACATAACCATAACAATAGTAACCTGGAGGACCAACAAAACAGCCAGCCAAACAAACAACAAAAAGCTAACGAAAACGAAAATTTTATAACATTAAATAAATTAATGTATAATGTAAATAATACGTCTACATATGCATTACACAGTCTGAAAAAGTATTGAACAATTAACTGATCAATAAACACGAACACAACAAACAATAATACCTTTTGAAGAAGAGCAAAAAATCACCAGTTAAATTATACAAAATCTTGTATCTACAGTGTCAAAGTCAAATCTTGCTGATACCTTTAGTTATAAATCAATGAGCTGCTAATAAATAAATCTTCAGTTGGATTCATCAGCGCATAAAATAAAGGCTCGGAAGAAGAACAAGCATAGAGAGAAAGAGGAAGATGAGCAGCATGATATATGTACGCAGTATAAAGTCCATGAAATAGGGTTATACAGTGATAAATTGATACTCTTTGACAATTAACTAGTCCAATTAGATTGTGCACACTATACATACATTCACTCATAAAGACTTTTATGCATACACATGTGTATATTAATAAAATGTATGGCGAAAGCTTGTAGGGTACACAATAAATAAATAACCTTATATTGTACACATTGGAACACAAAAAACACGAGCTTTGACTGAGAAACAAGTATATAGGTAATATAAAAACATTCAGAGAGAGATAATAAATATGTATAAATAAATATTATACAGATAAATTATCATACATACATAGTTTGTAATGAGATTTGTACACCTGTAGACGAAGAAGAACGGAAGGGCGCTATATCATAGGTTTACATTTACACTTTACACTGATACACAAATAAACATTGTCATCATCATCATCATCCTAATTGATACACACATGCATTAAATACGATGCTGAAAAATTACAAGATATAAATAAAATACACTATCCATGTTCCCTAAATTATTAATCATAAACACTGATTATACGTTAACTTTTTGACTCGTGTGGTGCTACTAAATTTTACAATTATGTATGTGTGCATTTTGTCTCTGTGTTTATCAGAACTCAGAATTCATCAGAACTTATGAAATTAAGGTTTGAGGGAATAAGCAAGATTAATTCAAAAAAATAATACAAAATACTTTATATACATAAAACATAAGGTGTCTCCAGTCTCCACCAATTTATCAAAAGGTTAAAAATATAACGAGAAACAACAATACAGAGAGAAACCCTCGTACTGCTGGTATCTACGCACGCGGAAAAATTATAATACGCTACACTACTAAAAAATTAATGAGAGTGGCGAATATAATTTCATAGAAAATAATAATATGCTCCGATATAATATGTACGTGGTACATAGATAGATAGACGAAGATAAATGTACATTCTATATACATAATAACATGAGATTAAAGGATCTCGAACAATTTTCCCAACAAAAATTCATGGGGGAAGATTAGTGTGATTATGTGATTATATACATACATAAATAAAATATTATACCGAATCGACATATTATTACGTTGACGAATGTGCGTCTTGTTAGCTTGCATAATATAATACAATATAATATAATAATATACCATAATACAATAATACTGAGTATTATAATTTTCCTACGACAACGAAAACGAAAACTACGGCCCGGACGACAACAGAAACTTGGTTGCTACAACACTGTGTATACTCAGGATTATTATTGGCGTATAGCTTTAGGTG
>JAQIVE010001745.1:0-23089 GCA_034698285.1 Sminthurinus bimaculatus | reverse complement strand
AAATGGAGCTACGTAAGTTTTTATAATATCCATGTTTTTTTGTATACTATTTATTCATACAATAATTGTTTGAAAAAGATTACTGGCTTGAGCAAAAAATGCGTTTGAGTGGATCTGAAAGTAAAGTTAAAGATGAAGCTCATGTTCACATCAGATAGACAGTCAAAATTGTAAATGTGGTGAACGAGCTTTTCCCGATGTCTTTCGTTTGTGCTGTATTTCTTTTGTTCAAAAGGCTGAGAGAGCGAGAAAAAGATAGAGAAAGAATGAAACCGTGATAGAGAATGTATAATGTATAATCATAATGTATCCATTACCATTGTTGAGCATCGGATTCTGTAGATAAATTCCAGTCATATTATTCATGCACAACAAACTCAAACTATTGCTTCTACTTGAGAACCACTCAAATAAAGTCTCGTAAAATTTTCATGAGGTTCGGTAAGATTGACGATCTATGACGAGATTTACAACGAATTTCCACAAAAACTCTTAGACAAAAATTTGGTCAAAACATCTGACCAAATTATGACACAATTTTAGTCGAAACTCTTTTTAACTTTGATCAAGTTTTCAAGTGCTATAATTAGAACCACATTTAAATTGTTAAACTCGTAATTTATGAAAGGTGCGAATCTCGTTGAATCTCGTGAATCTTTAAAGCATCGCCAAAATTGTGAAACTTGCGAATCTCGTCAACCTCGTCTCTTGTCGATTGTTGTTCAAAATGTGAATCTCGTCAACTTATACTAACGAGTAGCGTGTTGCGGTTGTTTGCGTCCGATCCGGATGAAACTTTCAGGGTTTGTGCATTGACATCTTGGAAATTCGGTGGTACTAATATCTCGATCTAATGACCCCTTGATCAGGAGATATTGCACGCGAAGTTCAAATTTTGACAGAAATTCCTCATTTTTTAATCCATTCTGTGGTAAAACTGGATTTTTCAGAGGAAAATGAGAACCAGGGCTAAAATCTACATCCATGGACGTATTTTTAAAAAAATATAATTTTCAAAAAACTTCACACACATTTGGTGTAATTGCATGGCGAAAATTGGTAATCTTTACCATGCAATTACACTTCGTACATGTAAATTTTTTTGAAAATTTTATTTTTTTAAAAATACTTCCATGCATGTAGATTTTAGCCCTGGTTCGCATTTTCCTCTGAGACATCCAGTTTTACCACAGAATGGATTCAAAAATGATGAATTTTTGTCAAAATTTGAACTTCGCGCGCAATATCTCATGATCAGGGGGTCATTAGATCGAGATATTGGTACCACCGAATTCCCAATGTGTCAATGCACAAACCCTGAAAGTTTCACCCGGATCGGACGCAAACGACCTCAACATGCTACTCGTAAAATGTCTGCATAAAATTCCAGGGTGTTTTCCGCATTTTTCAAACGAGTTTTGAATGAACGAAAAGTGTGTAGCTAGTTGTGTGTATGCATGTTTGTATTGTAGTTTTGGCCAGAGTCAAATGGAGAGAAAGATAAAGAATTCAAGCCAAAGTAGGGAGAGATGAACGAAAGTTTTGGAGCGACAAGCAAGGAAAAAGAAGCTACTTGGATTCTATACCTTCTTCTTCTTCTGCTTTTCCCGTTGGAAAAACTAAGCATAGAAAACGTCAGTTTCTCTTTTTCTGCTGTCTATTTTTGCTTTTCCCGTTTTCTCCAACGGTACATGTTATTCTGCTCTTAGTCTCAAGAAGAAGAGACGAGTCTGCCTCCTGCTGTCATTTCTTTCCTTATTTGTGGAATCTACGGACGTTCCTCTCCCCTTTCTCCAAGCATTATAGAAAATAACTGTTTGCACCGAAAAATTATAGCTCTTGGTTCTACACACAGACGGATTCTACATTCAGACAGATGCAGACACAGCTTTTGAAATATGCCAGTGCCAGCCTGAAAAACACAAAACATACAAAATAGATGCAACTCTCCAACTCTTTGCATATACGATCTACAGTCAAGGGGAAGTTTTGCATCTGCAATGCATTTATGCATGAGTCTCAACTCGGCAACAATTTTCTCTATTTTCCCTGTTTTGCCCTGTCTACTTCATCTCCAGGCACACATGTACATACGTATGCATGCATTGTATGTACCTACTGTACTGAGTACAGTGTACAGACACACAATTCGGACAATTACCAAGAGTCGCTTTGAACTGGAAATAAAGCCCTAACGATGCACGAGAATTGCATTTGGCCCACAAGGGAGAGGAAAAATGCAGGCATTCCCGGCTATATGAATGAGAGTTTTGTTTTGTTTCTCTTGTTTCTGTGGTCTCCTGAGACGAGCAAAATAGGCGAGCGAGGAAAGAGATGAGGAGAGAAAAAGATACTGTGAACGATGTAAAATAAAATTTTGTCTGTTTTACAGAAATATTCCCCCAGTTTCCATTCCTTCACTTATCCTCTTCTCAGTTATTCCCACCTTCTTAAAAATGAAACTCAAAGGATTCTTGTATACGATGCAGTACTAATTTGCCCATATTTCCGTGCACTTTATGTATGTATTTATGCAGCTATGCAAGTTGTGACATAAATGACAAAGACGACGATATTTTCTATTTTTTAGAAGGATGGAGAAGAAGCAGACAGGGAAAAATCTACATGCTAATTAGGACAAGGTATAAAAAATAATGAGATTATCTGTATAAATATACATGGAACCATGAAACTTACAGTTGTTCTCTGTCTGTCTCAATTCAATTCAGGATTCAGTGAGAATAATAAAGGACAATAAATAAATAAAGGCTGGGCAGGAAGAAGGAGGGAAACAGTAGATACGGAAATGCCGGGTAGCAAAAAATTCCGGGTTCCTCCTCTTGCCTTACGGTACAACCTTACCAAGGAAAAGGTAAGAGTGGGAGAGAGACTGGAAAGGAATTTTGTTGCAAGTCTAGATCCCGTCAAAAAATGAAAGGATTGAGATGCATCCACAACCACATCCTAAAAACGGGAGAGAACAGAATGGAGTAAAAACAAACTGCAGGGCAATATCATAGAATTTTATTTTTCTCGGGGTGTGTATGAATACCAATATATGTATACACGCGAAAAGAAGAGGAAAGATAGTGAAAACGACACATGGAGAATTTTGGGTTTGAAATTTCGAGACCAAAACTGAGTTTTCAACATCCCAGTAAAGATGTCAGATAAAATGTAATGGAATGGAAGGGAAACAAAGTTTACTCGCTAAATTCGACGGCCTTTCCCCTGCTTTGGATATAAAACAGTGGCACGCAGAAAATCTCATTCACGCCAGGCAAAAATGAATCGAATTTCAAATACACATTGTATCGTAGACCACGAAGGAATTTAAAGTAGACAATAGAAGAGACAGACAACAAGGAAAGAATTTTTGCAGAATTTGTTTTGTATGATATTACCTGCCAAAACCCATCATTCCATAATTCTTTTGAGCTGCAGAGCAAGCTGATGAAACGAATGTATAGAAGAACGCCTTTCCGTATCTACATAATAGATACAGACAATACAATGGACGAAGGGGAATTTCATAAATGGAATTTGGATGTTATTTGTTTATTTGTGAGTTGTTTCGTATCAATGTAGGTACATGTAAAAAATTCCTGTTTGTTGTTGAGAGCTAAAAATTGATAGACCTTTTAGGAAACAAAATATTACTAATACTTGGACTCGGAGTTCAATGAAAAAATGGAAAAGAAATAAGGTTAAAGGAACCTTGATGAAAAAAGTAAAGTGGTTCTATTCTCCCCAAATTTTCTCTTGTGTTTTATCCATTTCCATCCCCCCTTGCTTATTGTCTGTTTGGAGATTGGAGTTGAAGTTGGTTGTTCGTGTGCATGTCTGCCGGCCAAAGCCAGCTAAAAAAAGTCAACGTTCAGAGTCAAGTCAGAGACAGGGAGCACAAGACAATCAACTCAATTATTCTTCCGTCTCTAGAAAAATTGTTGGCTGGTCACGGTCAATGCTGTGCAATATATACGTATGTATATGCCTATACACGTACCGTGTACCGTGTCACTACAACCAGCTTTGTCAACAGAAATATCTAGAAATAGAGGCAAAGTTGCCTAGTTTTGATTTCCAGCTTGAGATATAAAACAAGTTGGATTTTGATTGTATTGTATCGTAGTTTGCTGTAACCTTTCCTTTTTGATAGAACCTATAGGACAAATAGTATTATTTTGTTTTGTTTTATATCGCTTCTATTTTTCTCCTCAAGGAAAATCAGTTGCCTCAGCAGCTTCAAAGTTGTCTTGAGTATGAAGAGAACAGAACAGGAAAATGTAAGGATACTTTTTCTTTCCGGTGCCAAGTGAAGACTCAGTGCACTGTTTGAAAAATGAGAAAATTTTATGACCATTCATAAAACTCGGAATCATGACACTATCCCACATGTCATGCAATGCCCTGTCATGGATTGAGTTCAAAAATCCTTTTCCCCCAGCTTAGAGTTGTCTACACTTGCTCCAATACTTTCTATTGTTTTGTTTGCCTTTTCTGAACTTTTTCGTGTATCTTCTTGTGCATGACACCAATAAGAAAAACAAATTCTTGACACATTCTGAATGCCTGTACACAACCCATCAAGTTTGCGAGGGAAGTTTAAATTTTTGTTTGTAATTTAAAATTCTTTAAAATTTATAAAAATTGCATCAACTTTTAACCTAGTTTTTTGCAGCAATGTTGTAAAGAAAATTGGTTACTCTTTCTGAATATTTGAATCTCTTTTTGTTTCCTGATCTTTCCGCTTCCTCAAAGTTTATTCAGGCCTACAAAAATAGGTTCTATGCAAATTTATTTTGCAAAACAAGGAAATGGGTATGCCAAAGGGAGCAAACTACAAAAGACTGCTGTACAGAACAAAAGACAAGTATACACAGTACACAGTGTAACACTTCCGCAGGAATAAAAACAAAGAGAAAGGTGGCAAATAAAAGGATTTTTAGTTTTTAGAATTTTCCCTTCTATGACAACACAGAAATTTTCCAGAAAGTTTAAAGTTCATTTTTGTCTTAAAATTGGCGCACCGTTGACTAGTTTTATAATAACATGATGCATACCTTTATTTTTATTACTATATGTACTGCTATTATTATTTTCCCCAATCTACTTGAAGAAGAAGACCAAATGAGCCGAGCAAACCAAAAAGCCTTATCGCCCATTTTATTACTGGATGTACATACATACCAATGTATCTATGAAAACGATTGCAGAGCATGGATATGACTGTTATTGTTACTCGACATGAAATTGATGTACGTACATACGTACGTACTGATATTCCTGCACTCACATCACTGGAGGGAAATGACATGCAAACACAACGTATATACATGGGCGTACAGATCTCTTAATTAAAGCAAGATGTAATGAAGAGGATGGCGGGGAAGGAGGAGACTCTTGAAGAGAAAGCTTTTCATTGAAAAATAATACCACGAATAGAAATGAAACGAAGACAGGCTCCACACGGAAGACGTCAATGTCGACTGTACGACTACGACCATACGACAACTCCAACTCAAGCTTTCAAGCTTTAAGCAGTGGTGCTGGTAGGCGAGCAGAACAAACTCAACTCGGGAGCCGAGAGGATCGAGAGGAGATGGAGGAAGAAGCAGGGCAATGACAACGGCAACGACAACGGCGTAGAGGAACATATAAAACAGAATGACAGTTTTCATCAAGTCGGGCGGAAACGTTAATTATAACGGCCCAGGAGATAGATAACTTGATCACTGAGGAGCATCCCAACACTGTTCTCTCTCTCTCTCTCTCTCTTCTCTCTACTCTCTCTCAACTCATCCATACCGTGGCTTGCCTTCCCTTTGCCTTGCTTTCCTCTGCTCCACAGAGACAAACAGAATACTCTTTCTCTCACTTCCACTCGAAATTTACCAGCTCCGCAGTCCAAATCCAAATGCGAACGCCAACATGAACATGAGCACGAATACGGAAACTAAAACGAAAACGAATAGATACCAGAAAAGGAGTCTCCATCCTCATTCTATTTCATTTTCCTTTTCTCCACATATTAGTTCCTCCACTTTTCCTCACTTTCACGATACCATATGTACATATGTAAGGGTGAAGAGGGCAAAAATAGCCAGGCAAGTCGTTTTGAAAAGCTGCATAAATTTTGTCATAATTTGTAATTTTATGTAGACAAAGAAAGTATTTTTTACACCATTTTTGGGAGATCGTGAAGCTTTAAATCTAAACCATGGTATCAAAATAAAAAAATTATGGCATATTGGGCAAAGTTTCACAAAAAATGACAAATGCATGCCCAGGAATGTAGTTTTGCCCGTGTTCCCTACAACCTTTGTAATTGTAATTCTACATTGCCTTCTCACTCCTTCTCCACATAAATGATGCTCAATGGCAATGGCTAAAGGATGGGGAAAATAAGTCTTGGATCTTAGATACACGTAACGGTGAGGGAAGCTCTGGCTAAAGACTAACTAGTCTAGTTAATACAACTCTTCTTCACTTTCCCCTTTCCCACATTATTAGAAATTTGTCGCATTTCCCCATCCATGTCACACACGCCCCACACTATTTTCATTTATTTTTCCATCTTTATCCACTACGGTGGACGGATCACGCGGATTCGTATTAACGAGGTTCGGAAAAACGGAAAATTTTAGTTCCGGATCTTACATTTCAAAAAAACAACATTCGAACATGGTAAAATTGTAGCTAAAATAACTGAAATTCACAATGACATGCATTTTTTTACATTGGTAGTTTTATTTTTTGTAGCTAATGTTGTGCTCCACACTAAATCTCTGTATTGACACCAGTGAGATAGTAGAGAGTGTACACTGCACGCAAGTTGCAAATGCATAGTTACATGTTCATGATCACGATCGTATAGCTTCATTTTCATTTCATTTTGTGGTTCATCTTTTCATTCGCAGACTCAGACTGTGCCTAAACTCAAGGAAGTCCGCACTATACAGTGGGCTAATCACAAAGCAAACTGACACTGAGAAAAAATTAGCAGCATTGAATACTGGAGATATTAGCTGTATTGCTGTACATGCATGCAAGTGGTGGAAATCCACAGTGGATTTATCCCCTCTCTCACCATGCACATACAACATTGGTACATACATAAAGGACACCATGTGACACGAGACCGCACCACACTATACAACGCGACCCAGCCACTGACTTTGATTCTGACTAGAAAAGACAATCTTCTAATTTCCAGGCCCAGACTTTGGGCAGGAAGTAGACCAAAAGATCCTGGAATACATTGCACATCTTTAACTTATTGTCAACCCATGGAATTTCCACTAAAGGAGATAATCAGGTTAGCTCGGGCTCTCCTCTCCTCTCTGACTCAACTGAAGTGTCTAAGAACGGCGGACTGAGGGGACGAGGCAAACCAAGGGAGAAATAGGAAGCGAAAGAAGAAGACGAAGAAGAAAACAAGAGAGGGTCGCTTTGGGCCTTCCCTCTTTAATTAGTTAAGTAACATACTATTGACTGAGTAGTACAAACACATTTGGGTAATGTTCGCATTCACATTCCTAATAAAGAGACACTCGTGGGCTCCATCACGGTCAACATTCCCTTATTCTGCCCGTCATGTCACACCGAAAGAGAAGCCGCGTCTTATGCATAGACATGTAAGATACATAACTTTGTATGTATGCATGCATGTAACTAGTAAAAATTATCGTCCTCTCCTGCAGCTTAACAAGTATCCTCCTCATGAAAATGGCCTCTTTAGATTCAATGGAAAGGCCGTTTAGTCCATTTCCGCCTTTTTATCCAGTGATAAAACAGAGGACGGGGACATTTTACCGTTTATTACGTGTGTACGTTTTCAATGTCTCCCACTTCAACTTGAACGTCAACTTCAACTTCGCTCTCCCTGTGGTCATGAAAATTAGAGCACCATTAAATGTATTTACATTGCACATACAATAATGCAATGGCCCAGCAACAATGTGAATGCATCACTTAACTGTCCATAGTGCAGACTGTAATTAAAGGAAATACGCTGGAATAAATTACAGCATTTCTCTTTATCTCTTAAATGCTATCAACGTTAGTGCTTTGAAAGTAAAATCCAAATCAAGGAGCCCAAGTGTATGGAAAGCTTTGGCGTTTTTTCAAAGTTAGACATCGCAAATTAGCTTCTCAGGCAAAAAGAGTGAAAAATGCACAAGATTTGTAATTTTTGACAAACCCAAATTTGGAGTCAACCCAAACTTTAGCATTTCATATTTGCCCATTGAAAAATGCAGTCTACAGTCTACAGCACAAGGAGCATTTTCACAAAATATGACAGTCGACATAGTAAATAGGGGGTGGGGGCGATCACAGAGCGAAATGCAGGCTTAAGTTCACTGCTACAGACGACAGAGAAATATTCGAGATCAATGTTGCTGCACTTTGCATTTGTAAGAAAAGGCGAAAACAAAAAGGACAGAAAGGGAAAACGCATGTGAGTAGCAGAGGATAGAAAAAGAACTGAGAGGAAAAGAAATATGAAAAGGCCGTTTACCATTTTGTGCAGCATATGTTACCATAATATCCAGATCGTTGGGAATCATAATAAAAATATTCCTGCTGCATTTCTCTTTCTCTCGCTCTCTCTTTACCATCCTGTCACAAACAAGAAGAAAAGTCTCCCTTCTTTCGTTTAGTTTGGCCTTTCCAATTTTCATTCCTTCATACCATGCCATGTTATTGAATGCACAGCAGTCACAGTCACAGCACAGGGCAGGACATAACACCGTTGCATACGATATGACCTACGACATTCGTATCGTCTACACGCAACTCGTCAACTCGTCGTCGTCTAATGCAGACCCTGCACGAAGTGCAATAATACTATGCGACAGCTACGAAAATGCACAAGTTGCAGTTGCATTTACAGTCGTCATAACAATAATAGTAGAGTAGCAGCAGCAGCAGCGCTAAACTATATTGGAGGCAATGAAGACATGACAGTTTTAATAGGGAAAATTACAAGGAAGGAATGGGAGGGTGAAAAACCTCAATAAAAAACAAAAAGTGTGGAAGGAAAAAAGAAAAAAGTGAGGAAAATGAAGGGGCTCAACCAAAAAATATTGAGACTGCTTCACAATCCACAAATTTTTTTTATTTATTATGATTTGGTACACAGAACAGAACAAAGTTAGTCAAACAGACTGACGGAAAGAGAGAGACAGACCTCCTCACTCATAAAAAATGTTATGCCCTGTACTTTTTTATAGGGATTTGTAGTAGTAGTAGTAGTAGTAGTAGTTTATACTAGTGGAGTGTAATGAAGTCGGTCTTTAATAAGTGTACAAGTCGACCAAACGAAGCAAAAAGCTCCCAATATAACGATAAGCTAAGTGGTGGATGGAAAAGGAGGGAGCAGAAGAAAGAGGATAAAAAACTTTTACTAGGGGGATGTGGACGTGGAAATATAGTCCTCAAACGTCAAATACAAAAGCCAGAGGCACAAGTTGGATCAGGATCTGGATCTGGATCTGTATGTGAGGCTAAAGCTGGAAATCGGGTGAGAGAGGCCATACAATCAAATGTAAGGGCATAATAAAAAAGGAAATAGGAAAAATTAGATGGGCATAATCATTTAAGCCAGTATAATCAACTGCCTCGACTTTTTCCTCGAGTTGAAGTTTGAGTTGGAGTTTAGCCGTCAGTTGTTCTGGTTCTTCCTTCATTTCTTCTCTCTTGGCTCTGTACTCTATGTGTAATGTATAGCTTTGGCTTCGGTTTCGGATTCTGCCATAATATTAATATTACTTTTGGAAACACGAGAAGTTGTCCAACTAAAACGACCCGGCTTACGCTTATGCCATTAGATGCCGTAGATATTGTAATATCACACACATGTCGGGGTTGGGTGTATGTATGTAAGTAAGTAAGTAAGTAGGTACGCACGTATGTACGTGAATCCCAACTTTATCTGCCCCTGTTCTGCTCTTTTGCGGATATTTTATGATGTACAGTGACAAGAGTCAAAGACAGAGTTAAAAGTTGCGCAGCCAAAAGTCAAAAGTAAGCCTTTTAATAGCACAGTACAATTTCAATTTGGAAACTTCTCGTGTCACACATCTCACCTCACCTTTTGGGTGGTGGACAGAGTGACAAGTCAAACAGTGGAATGGAAAAGTTTAACTGTGAGTTATGACTCCAAAGTTTGCACAGTTTATCCTGTATCATGAGTTTATAATTTGTCCCGCAAAAAATAATGAGGCCAAACTGTATGTGATTGTGATGAGGGAGACAAGTACAGAGAAAGGTGATGGGAAATGAAAATGAAAATGTAGGCACACGTGGAGGTAAAATACGGATAGAACTATTAATGGAAAATAAATGCCGCCCCATTCTCTTGATTGTAGTTAATATTTTTAATTCTAATTTATTTGCGTACTTTTGACCCATCTTTTGGTGGATGATATAAACGGACCAACTAATGTCAAGTCTTGAGATTTATTAATGGGACGATATTATGAAGAAAAGGTGGAATTTACCTGCTTCATTACAAACCAGTTAGAGTCTCCATTCGTCATAAATTGCTGTGAATTGAATGCATAGATGCTAAATAGCAGAGTTAAGTGTTACAATGCATTCAAGTACCTCTTCAGAAATGTACAAATTCAATGTTTTAATTGGCAAGCTAATAGTCGCTCTCAGCTTACAACACAGTTGGAGAAATTTCTTCAAGTGGGGAAATTGGCTTGAAGGGTCAATTATCTACAAAAAAAATGTTACCTGGGCATAAAAGGTTTAAAAATCGATAACTAAAGCATTGCTCAAGGGTTTCTGTCGTATTTTTAATCCTTGATTTTGAACCTGCAGAATTTAGCAATAATCCCGATTCCTTGTCGCCAGGCATTTAATATGCAAAACAATTTTATTGTGCCTGTATTATGGATCGATTTTGAAAGGTCTGCTTAATTTCATCCTCGTACATATAGATTCTAGGCTACCATTCAGAATCAAAGGCATAATTCTGTCGCTCAGTATAGAAATCAAGGAAGCTGTTACTCTGAAGCAAATTGTGAAGTAGACTTTACGTTTAAATAAATATAATATTTATACGAGGAAAACCGAAAAAATTCTCAAGTAGCACCTCATCTTTAAAAGGATTATTTGAATCAGATTTTTTCTTCTCTCCCATTAGTGTGTTAACATGGCTGAATTTTTTCCATCCAGAATCCTACGCAGTTCAGGAATTTGAAGCAAGCATATGCTCAATGCTCACTTTCATGAAAATTGGGCTCTTGTTATTGCATGAGAGTACTTGATACACACGTGCTTTTCATTTTCTTTTGTTTGCTAGTCTAATTCCAGGAGTATAGCCCAAACTTTTGCATTTCTGCCATGGCAAGATGGAAATGAAAGGCCTGACTCAACTTGGTCTTTGATTTCTGCAATCTCCTTGTGCTTCTTTTTGTGACTCATCCATGCATCTGCATTCGAGTTTATTTATGGGTTCAAAGTTAACTATGTGCATATTCTGAAGTCAATTGCGAAAGCAAAAGCAACAGCAAAATAGTTATTTTAGGTATTCTTGGATTTATCCGGTTGTTGATAAAACTTTTGTCCTTTCCGTTTCTCCTTCTTATGCTCCAATTCCATAATTTTGAGTGGGAATTCATCGTTCATGCTCCAAATCCTCGGATGTGTAATAGATATGAGCGGGTGTGCAGTGTGCATACGTGATATGATGTAAAATTCTTAGTCATTTGCACATCTTTTTGAAATTGCAGTATCATAAATTTGGCGTAGGTTTCACTGTTACTCTCCCTTAGATGCAGCTGTAGCCTCCTCTTTAATTCCCCTTTATGCGTGTGTTGCTCCCAAGCCGACCTTTGTTAATTAATTTGAGCATCGTCTAATTAGTGTAGGCAGACAGACGTACAAAAAATAGAACAATTGATGTAAGTCCATAATTGTTGTAACAAGTAACATGATATCATCCAAAATTTCATTAGATATTGCATCACATCACGTCACATCAGTCATTGCATGCACGTCCATCTTTCCAACAGACAACTGACAAAGAAGAGAGAAAGACAAAGACAACAGCAGAATGAAAATAATAAGTTCGAAGCCTTCATCGTGATCTCTCTTTTTCATGGCAGTACATGCACATGTAGTGTTGCGGGCAAAGTTTAGTGTTTGGTCAAGAAATGTGTGGAGCTGGATGAACTGCAAACCAGAGGAACGGAACAATTACAAAACTTTGGAGAAAATTTCTTCAGCGTGTACTTTTATCCTACACACTGTAATCTGTAATATATTGTGCTGCTGTATTGTATTGTACTGTACTGTTTTTGCTGGTGGTTTAGCACAGTAATAACAAAATAGAATAAGAGACTCAGAGCACAAATGTAAATAATCTGATGATGATGATTGTTTTTGTCTACCTGGTCCTCGTTCTCTGTACAGTACTATGGTCTATTGTCTAGGTGGACCCGGATCAACTTTCACAGGGGAGTTGAAATCATACCTTAATGAAAGCAAGTTCCCCCAAGGACCACGTCACTATGGTAGCAATTCAAATTCAATGAGAAATCCAGTTTGTGTAATGCAACATACATGCATGCAATAACCTCCTTTCTCGACAGAACAGAGAACGTGTAAGTATTTTATCCAGCATTACTCATCTTTCCAGCCATACATGTACAAACTATATAGCAGTACAAACTATATATTGTAGCCTACTCTTTACATTCTTGTTTATTTTCATGGAATTGACCTGTGGTAAAAGAGTAGGTATATGAATGTTATTTCATCTCAAGTCACTCTTGTCCATCAGATTTTGGACTGGAGAGTCACTACTCAAACAAAGTAACAAGCAAGTGGTCTTTGTTCCACTCTGTGAATTTATGTCCTTTGATGTGATCTCATATCTCACACAGGATGAAATCCAAACCTGTTCAAACAAAAAAGCCATCACGGACAAGGCAAAGATGTCTCTATCTCGAGCATGCATGTATGTATTGTTCTTGTAAGGGCAATGTGATGATCATCATATGAAAATTCAACTTTTGTTTATGTAGGGAAGATAAATAATCCCCACAATATGGACACGGCAAATACCGTTCTCATACATATGTAATAAATTACAAGTAGTAATGGGAATGTCGATAACTATAATTTTGATTCTAATTTTATTCATCTAGTAAATAATTTACGGCTAAAGTTCTTCCTATTTCATAAAGTTGAGATCATTAAGGCATTAAAATCCCCTCTCCCCCAACGCTATTTGACTCATTAGTGTTAAAACTGACGCTGGTGCTGGTTTCCTTTGTTCTGTCATGTCAGGTGACAATCAGGATCGTCATGATGCGTATCTGCATGCATGTATACAATGTACAACTGTATCTATACGGTTTTATGCAGGATGAGGAGGTGGACGGTTTCGTGTCCAATTTTGAACGAATAACTTAATTGGACCATTGAATTTAAACAGATTCGTCAACCAATTCATGTAGTACGTGAGTGTATCTATATCTACATCAATGCACATAAGTATAGTAAGATGAAAATAATGGGATGTGCGGCAGGTGAGGAAAATTAGATTCATCTCAATTTCAACAAATGAACATTTGAAATGAAACCCAAGTCTTATTTTAGTTATTTATGCCATGACCATGTGGAATTGGATGCCCAAAGAACATCACAATCAAAATCATCACGATAATTATGATTATGATGATCATTGTTATTATTCTGTAAAACACCTAGTATAATATAATTCAGTTGACATATGTATGTATACCGCGTGCAAAAGGACGGACTCTGCTTTGGTAAAAAATGCTATAACCATAATTCATTGAGAATGGCTTTGAAATTTAATTGACTCCATGTGACCCTTTCCCCACCAATTATGTACCCATTATTTTCCACAATGCACAATAAACCGTGACTATGCTATGGTTATAATGAAATGCGACTACACTGCATTTTATTGTTAGGGCAGGAAGGGGGATGAAGTAACATATTACGCACATTTGTCCCTGCTTAGTTTTAATTTGGTAGGCTATGCTACGATCGACGAAGAACAAAATAAGGGACTCAAAGTTGAATTCACAATCTTTAAAAATGAATGGATGCGAATCAAACCCAGAAGTAAAGAGCAGAATTCTAAGGTCGATTTCTGTAGATTTCTTTAAAAAACGCAACAATCTTACCAAATAAAAACTTACTTATTGCGTCAAGTTTTTTTTGGTGAAATTTCTTTCCTTCCGTCCGTCCTATAGTTTCAAATTCAACTACATAACCAGAAATTGGAGTCTGTATGTATAATGTGTATCAATTGCAATTTTTCGTGTCTTATTGAATTCAGGTCCAAGTTCAAGTTGAAGCTCATCTTACTGTGAATTTGTAGTTAAGAGAAATGAAGTGATGCATATAGCCGATCTTCTCGAGTGTGGTTGCATTCATTTTCATGCATTCATGCCATGGCGTACACCACTCTTGAGTAAATAATGTGGCATAATGAAGATGAGAATGTTTGGAAGAAAGAAGCATGTTGGAAACTTGGATTTTCCACTTGTACAGAGAGTTGATTAAGCGAAAATGTTGGGCCTGCCCGAAACACTCCTCATAATATAATATAATATAATATGGGAAGGGACGAATAAGAAGGGAGAAGGCTGCTGCTGCATCTGCCTCTGACTTTGAATCTGCTTCAGCTTACATACATATTTTTTGTATACATTTTTGCCTATGTCTCTATGTCTCTATCTGTATCTGTGCCCTTCGTGCAATTCAAGCTTGGCCAGACTTGAGCCATGAGTCACGACATTGACATGATTGAAACTAGATCTGCTCTTGCTAACGTTCCAAAAGCAACCCAGCACAACAAAACACAAGCACTGCATGTCGAGAGATTCTTCGGAGCAAACAAGCAGAGCGTCGTCAGAGTACAATATACAATATACAATTTCGATGCAACAACATCATAATGCACACAACCATACATATGCAACATCCAAGAAGGGGAAAACCTTGTAATCGTAACTAATTCAGAATCAAAAAAGCATTATGTGCCTTCATAACACAATAGAGTATAGTAGAACCGAACATGTAGTAAAATAATCATAATAACTAATATCCTACAAATTTTATCCCGCGTGCTGGTCTATCTTTCTGTCTCCTTCAACCGCACTGCACTGTTGTGTACTGTGTACTTTATTACAAATCCAGATTCAAAAAGCATACTAAATAACGCATTTTGTGACCATTCCATAAACCATATAGCAATATTAATATTGTATTTGCATCATTATAATGATGGCCAGGGCCTCGAGTAAAACCACCCGATACCATAAAACATAATAAACCCTCGTCCACATCTTTATGAGTTCCCTCTACATATTGGTTTCCAGTACCATTCTGCGTGGCTCATCTTCCAGAGAGGCTGATGTTTGGGGTTTGGTTTGGGCCAGGTAGCGTCCTCATCCATGCAATATCCAGCATATTTCAATACAATATGCATATTATGAATATCTTTCTGCAATCGAATATGTACACAGTCATCATGGTTTCGATTTCAAAGCTGGAGGCCACTTGCAGTTTTCTAATTGTAATAATTGTGACTGCACATATACATACATACACAGCTCAAAAGGTGGAAACAGAATACTCGACAGTGGAAGAGGACTGTATAGTGACATGTTCAAGTACATAGTTCAAAGAGAGATTCCACGATTTTGAATTAAATTTAAAGCCCTGCTTGGTCCACGGACCAAACCAGGATTCTGACTCGTGATCGTGACAGGTGTACATTTTTCATCGATTTTGTATGTGCGTATACAGATATACATATTATATATTGCATTGTAAATTGTAAGTGTATCAAATGAATAACTAAAATGAAAAGCCCAATTACTTGGAGAGTCCCTCTTGCCTGAGTAGAGGTTGAGATCCTTTTACCTTGCATGATATAATATACATGTATATATGCATAAGCTTCTGCGTGTATAGTTAGAAGATATTAGAGCAAGGTAGTAATGAAAGAGACCAATTACACATGATCCAATGACCATGCTTACTGTGCGTATGTATGGGTAATACCGATGCCAACTTTGCATTCTGCACAGTCACAGTATTAGGTATCCTTTATCCATGAATGTTTTACTTGGGGCAAGAAGGTGGACAGAGAATTCAGAATGGGAATTTAGAGTTGAAAAAACGGACGCTGAACCCCAGTGGTTGAGCTCATAATACGGATGCTAATAATACTTTTGTGTCTCGTAATACAATATAAATAACAAGGACGGCGCTTCGCGCTAAACTTTGTCGAAGAGCATTTCGGGCATTTGTGTTTCGTTGATTTTTTTAATTGTACGCAATCCTATTATTATGATAATTTATACCTTAAAAACAAACGTGATAGTAATTTGGAATCAGTTTAAACAAACTCATTAAAAGTTGTTTTTAAAAAGCAAGTTCATGTCAGCAACTTTTAAATTGTTTGTAAAATTATAGTAGTGCTGGGTAAAAGACAGTGGGAGCATAGCCAGAGGAGGATGGACAGACAACGACAACCCATGCAAAAACAAATTCAATGGACTTTCCATTCCATCCTATTCTTATCCTATAATTCTAATGCTAATACCAATACCAATACTTTGGCTGTGCCATTCGACTGTTGGTTTGGTTTCATTTGGGCTGGATCAACTATCATATGGCAAATCCTCATCAAAATCAACTTCAACTCCAACTTCAACTTGATGATGACCACTTGATCCGATTTCCCGCAGTGCCAGTGCTCGAGCTTCTCTACTCCATCCCATTCAAAAATCAAGAATATCAGTACATACTAAAACCTTGTCTATGTAATGTCTACATATTGTAGTGTAATGCGTTGCTTTGTATCGCATTGTATTGTATTGTATGTTTACTCGAATTGCGATTGGC
Source organism: Sminthurinus bimaculatus (assembly GCA_034698285.1). Lineage (NCBI taxonomy): Eukaryota > Metazoa > Arthropoda > Collembola > Symphypleona > Katiannidae > Sminthurinus > Sminthurinus bimaculatus. The sequence continues at coordinate 6,178 of JAQIVE010001745.1, read as the reverse complement.
ATTGTCATCGTCATTGCAGACTAGATATTCTCCATTGTATTGTTATGTATTTTATTTCGTACTGCTGAATTGCAAAGAAAGGCTCTGTCTAAACACACAAGACTCACAATGCGGACCTGGGAATAGACATTGCAGGGGTGTATTTTGCCTCGTCTGTCTGTTCCCTGTCCAATGTTTTGTGTTGATCGTTGCCCGCCTGCTATTGTCATTGTCGTCCTCATCATCATCCCTTCACTCGACTGTATTACAAAAGTATTTTCCCTCGTTGAGTAAAAAACCTTTTTTTAGTATACATACAATGAGAGAGAATTAGCAAAGTAGACGACTAATCTAACATTCAACTCCACACTCAACTCCATTCTCCATCATCCCACTTATGTACTTCTTTTCTCTTGAGATACAGTGAAACTTGTCCATAGCAAATCGGACCAATACATAATTTTAATGTTTTTTACTAGCCGTGGAAAAAATTGGGACTGAAACGTTTCTAAAGTATTTTAAGCACATTTACAGTGCAGTCGCCTCTTTTTCTTAAAAATTTAAGGTTCAAAAACGATTTGGTATTATTCAGGCTCACTGTATTAGATTATCTTCCAGATTTTAGTTTTAGCCAACTTTTGCTCGTGATGTTGTTGTAAACTTTTCCTGCATTTTACACATACAGTCGATCCATTTACACTGTTTGGACTTGGGAGTATCTTTAGTTTATACATATACATATAATAACTATAGTTATACCTATATCCCGGTGTTGGGGATGAGTGTGACTCGGCTTCATTAGCCACATTAGCTGGCTTTGAGGCAGGGACTGCACAAAATGTACCCTGAAATGCATACATGGATACATATGTACATACATTTATCGAGTTCATTATGTATCTCGTTGTTTCCATCCCTTTACAATGTGTAATGTGTAAGAGTCTCTTATCTCGTTTAAAACTTTAATGATAATCCTATTCAATTTTAGCATTCACCACTGATGCTTCTTGAGTTGTCCCTTCGTCCTCGCTCCTCTCATCCTATTTCTTCTTCTTCTTCCTTCTTGTCTCCTTAACCCCTGCATAATTAATTGGATCTTTGTGGAGGCAAATAGATAACAGCTCCCCTTCTCGCTTCTCTTTATTCCTCCTCATCTTTCTCTTCCTATTGCTTACACTTTACAACCGGCACATTACACTCAATCCTCTCCAGCCAAAAGGGAAGAGGGCTAAAGATCTTGTAAATATGTACAAAACGAATGTATGTACATCCTATTTATATATCTTTATCTGTTTCAGCATTTGCCTCCTTCCACCAAGACTTGTGCATTGTGCATACATCTCTGCGGTGGATTTCACTCCTAGATTTGTAGAAAGAATCTCCATTCCCTGAAATGTGACTAACATGTTCTCGCAAAATGAAAATGAAGACCAAGACAAAATGGAAATATCTCTCTGTAATATCTTTACAGTTTAGCTTTAGAGTCGGCGGTGAAAGTAGAAAGTTTTCTTTTGTTCGTGGCAAAAAGTCCTTCTACTCCTCCGCTCATTATGTATGATGAAGAGGGAAGATGCAAATGCATGAGATTTGTAGCGGGCCATTTAGCAATTCCTGTGTGTACATAAATACGTGTACAAGGTTGTTGGCTAACGGATTAAAGCCAAATAAAATGTGACAGGCTGGAAAATAAAGGCTGAAGCTTCCTCCGCCTTCCTCTCCACAAAACCAACAACTTCTGTTTACTCTTTACTGTACTTACTATTACGTGTCTCTCTCTCCATTTATTTCTGTATCTCTCTCTGTGTTCATGTACGGGTGTGCACAAAGGTGGAGTTGAAAATTTCATTATTTGTATCAAATCACATTAGAGTTTATCAAATTATTTAGGAGACTTTGCTTCGTTAAATTTTTCTAAGGCAACGAAACAGCAGAGTGTACAGAGAGAGAAAGAGTAAAATAGATAAATTTTCAAGTATTCCACCGTGATTTCATTATCATTGGACATACTCGTGTTAGTTGTGAGTTTAATGGGGGGATGAGAGAGGAAAATACGGGATTAAGATTACACCGTAATTCCACAAAAAAACATTATTTTTATTTACATTTTTGCAATGTGGCCAAAGGGAGAGATTTTTTCTTCTCATCATAATACATACACATAGAAAAAATGGGAGGCACTCCAGTCAGCTTCATCTTCAACCGTAGCTTGCAAATTATATTATGACAAAAACATGAAGATATGGCCATTTGTACATACGTTAATATGTATATAAGGGAGAGCAACAACAGAATGTCATAAAAAATGGAGGAGAGAAAGCACGAGCACCCAAAATTTTCTCCCTGGTTATTAAAAATTCACGGGGAGTAAGAAAAAGTTGAGAAACTCATGAATACATAGAGGAGAAAGATGATGGAGGAGATGAAGATGAAGATGGAAGATAGGGGCTCATCTCGTGTTTAGAAGTGGAAAATTGGAGAAAAGATGGCTGTAGAAGGAGTGGAAGAAGAAGAGGACGCACAGTGAAAGGAAAGCAAGGAAACTGCCTCAATGATACTTTCTCCGTTAATTAGGAAAGAGTAACTCCTTAAGTATGCTATCATGTAAATATTTCCGGCACTACTTATGAGGGAAAATGCTAGAAAATTTCTCCCCCTATTTCTCCCTCACCCTCGTATCTTAACTATTCGTATCCGTCTTCATCTGCAACGTAATTTCCATCATCGTCCTCGTTCTCTGCTTTTTCCGCCATTATTTCTCAGTTTTGATTTGAGATTTGAGCTCAGAGCTGTGAGCTAAAATCCTTTTTATTATGCACAAGAAACTTTACTTGAATGTCTTAATGAGCGGAGAGGTTTATGTATGTATGTATGTATACAAAATTGAGGAGGAGCATCAGGACAATCGTTCACATTTACGTTGAAATCTCCAATGTCAACATTCAAACTGTAGCGTCTTAAAACTGTATATATTTTCCAAGGCTCGCTGCCGTGAAGAAAAATAAAATTCACCCTCTTCACTCGCATCGCATGGCAGGAGTTGGAGCTGAATCTGGATCTAAATCTGTTTTCAAATTAACTACCTACATAATAAGGGTAAGGAGGGCGAGTTAGTGAAGCTTTCTGCTTGTGCCAGCAGGATAAAACTTGAGTTTCTTTACACTGGTTGTGGATGTACAATGTACAATGTACATACGTATACGTATATTTACAATCTACATGTGTGTAAGCAAACTGTGCTCGTCGCTCACATTCAAGACTCAAGTAAGTCATAAAGTGCGGGGAGAAAATACATAGAAGAGGGAGAGCAAAGTTTCTGATCGAGTCGAGAGTTGAGACGACGACGACGAGTTGAGAGCAAAGTGCAAAGAAAAGAAAAGCAGAGCAGTGGGATTTACACAGCGAAAGAAGAGGAATAGATGGTGGAAAAGGGAAACTCGTCCCAAGGATAAAAATTTCACACGGATGTGAAGCATTCCAGGCGACTAAACGTGCCAAGCGGGAGGTTCTTAATGAAACCTTTAAATCACAGATTTATTCAAGATCAAAGAAGCTTTCTCTTGTCTCTCCTCTTTGCCTTGCCCTCTTATGAGTTCCCCTGGCTGTTATCTTTCCTCTGTCTTTTCCGGCCTCCAACCTCATTCAGTTTTTGCCCTTAGTTACAGTTTTGCTTTAAAAGCTTTGTCTTTGCCTTTACTTTTACTTTGAGCCTCAGCCTAGCCTTATGACATGTCTTAACCTTTTACTTGAGCATTTTATGTGCAATTTAAATAGAATTCAAAAAATAAGGTTGCCGACTCAACCTTTTGCTTTTTCAATCAAGGCTTATCCCAACTTGAACTTTTGCTCTCATTTCGTTTGGGCTTTGACTGCTACTCTAATTTAAACGCTTTTCCAACATACTTATGTTCTAGTTGAAGTAATTTCAAGCTTTTAAATATTTTTCTGCAAATACTGCAATATAAAACTTTGGTTTGCAAGGTTTTTTCCTTCTGTATGGGAATGGACAACTTTTTACGGTTTTGTATAGCTTATATTCAGAAAACCTTATTGGCGATGCATAGGGTCAGTAAGTATAAATTGAGGATAAAATGGAGTAAAGGTCATGACTTTTGCACGTGTCACCAATTCAACGTAATATAAATGCATTTATATTACCATTTAACGTACACCTTTTTAAGAAAAATCTGCAATTTAAGGCTGGCAGCTGGCAGCTATGTGCAGCAAAATTGAGATACTTTTGTGCACTTTTACTAGCGACTTATTGTATCGTGAGGTTTGCAGTTTCTAATAGATGTGAACAGAAGTTTGTCGTAGGAACCTTTGACCGTTTGGGCTGTGATTCCCGGTCGCGACTACGGTTCTGGACATTTGCTAATCTTTGGAACTTGCCACTCTCCCCTATCGATTACAACTGCATATTGTCAGTGTGAATAAAGGGAACAACGATCATGCTAAATAATTTGTCACCCGCCGGCAACCCCAGTTTTGAGAAACAATTTCATAATTAAGGGACTTGGACAAAATTAAAAGGAGACAATACAAATCGCCTCGGCGACAACACAACTCACAATGAGTTGAATATTAGCGCTAATGGTGGACGTGGAGGAATGCCCAGCACAAGTTTAGCTTGAACTTGACTTACACTTGAAGAGCTCACTGTGAGTAGTATGTAGTCGTTACATTTGTCTAACTGATATTGAGCTTGTGCACGAAATAACTATGGATAGGTTTCAATTTGACTAGGGCGACCAAAGATGATTAATGTTGCGCGACTCTGACTGTGAGTTGACTTGACTTGACTGGCCCTAAGTTGAGTTGAGTAGAGTCGGATGCTGATGAGAGTAAATGTTTTTCCAACAATAAATCTTATACTCACCCCCATATTCATGCCGAGCCAGAGTCAGAGCCAGGTTTAGTGTAGACGGAGGAAGGAGAGCGAAAACTGGAGAAAATGAGAATGAAGAAGAGCCCTCAACAAATTAGATTGTCACTATGGGAGAAATTCTCCAGCTATAAATCAAGAATGCTAACTTTTAAATTAAATTTTACTCAAGAGCTAAATTTTAGTGGCACTACTTCCCTCACAACCCTTTCCAAGATGGACGGCCACACGGAAATCAAAATCAAAGTCACAATCAAACTCCACAAGAAAATTTGTGCAATAGTGGACGTATTGTACGCATGTTATGTGTGTAGTTCTGTATAGCTAAATCTGAGTTAAATCCAAGAATCTAAAATCCAGACTGTGGAAAATTGCACCTACGATTGTCACATTTAGGTGACAAAAAATCTAGAAGGAAAAATAGGGAGACGGTGAGAAAACTGTGGAAGAAAAGAAGAAGACGCTGTCGACTGATAAAAAGTTGAAAAACGCTAGCTGCTCTATGAAATTGCATCTCCCTAGGGCTGCATGTGTACGTCTTCCAGTAATAAATTATTCACACCTCTATTTCAAACAACAACAACAGAAACATCAGCAACGAGAAGAGTCCTCATACTTTTACTTTACTTTACAGTACGTACTGTTCTGTATTTTTTTTCCACCTTCAAAATACTAGATTCAAGATGCTTCCTCGTCCTATAACTGTACAATATGGATTTATCCCTGCGCAACAGTACAGTTTATGTGTGTATAGCACACGTGAAAACTGTATAAAACATAAACAAATATTTTCCTTTTTCTTCCGTACGTACAGGCAGAGCTATAAACTATGTATTTCCTTTTATTTTTTTAAATCCACGTCCACATTTTCATTTTATGTATTCCTCTTTGGGAAATCCTGGATCTGGAGTTGGATAGCTCTTAAAAACCTAAAGAGAAATTTGCACCAAAAAGAGCGGGCAAGAAGAACATACACTTTTGTACGGAATTTTTGTTTTCATTATTACATTTTCCCGGAAATCCAAGTTTGAACAAGTTTGATTCAAACCCGGAGAAAAACTACAGGAGGAAACTTTTGTTTTTACTTTTTTTCTTTAGGTACTTTTAAAATACCTGTGACAGTCAGAAGTATAGCTGAAATCGTTCTTACTAGTTTGTATTAACAGTTTACGCTTTTTAGATCATTTAATAGTAAGAATTCAAAAGTAAAATAGACCAACAGCCCATTTTTATTGTATTGTAATTAGTGTCTATAATACCGACTTTTGTCGCGATAGAAACGTGCGAGATTTGTCGGATTTCAATAACAATCCGAAA
>JAQIVE010001744.1:0-23098 GCA_034698285.1 Sminthurinus bimaculatus | reverse complement strand
TATGTTTTCCAAACTCAGGTGTCACACGAAGGAAGACCATAAGCAAGAAATATATTTCGTTGCGTTCAATTGTCATCTCAAACCCGGTCAGCCAAAGATCTTTGCAACGGTTGGGCGTAATAGAGTATCAATTTATGAGTGTCTCGAGAAGACCTTCAAGCTCCTTCAAGCTTTTGAGGACCCAGATGTAAGTTGAAGGCTAAAAATAGTACTGAATGTTTCTAGAATCTCAGAGAAATTTGCTTTGTTTTGTTAATTTTCAAGTTTCCATAGCTACTGTAGAATTTCTAATCAACTGTTTTCAGTAGCTATGGAGATTTGGTGATGTGAGATACAGAGTTACCCTCTTTGATAAGCTGCTACTTTTTTATTTAAAACCTTCGCTGTATTATTTTTAAAAGCATTAAATTTTACCGTCATGATAATATTTATGATTTTTAAACATTTTCATGTGAACGATTTTCATCTTAGCCTTTGCAAAGATTTTATACTTGTGCTTGGACCACTGACCCTACTGGGAAATCCTTATTAGCTGCGGCAGGTACCAGGCAACAATTCCTTTTTGAAACATTCATTTTTTCATTAAAAATTAAAAGTAATCAATAAATGCATAGTTTTTTAAACTGAGATGCACACTGTTTGCATTTTTTTCATGCTTGGCAGGTGTATTGACTAATAAAGAAGGACAGTCTACTGGGGGTGGAATAATACGTGAGCTATATAATACGAGTAACAAGAATGGAGAATGGAGAAAGAGAGATCATTTTTAAAATCAATTTCAAAGTAACTTTATCTTGTTGATATTATTTTTTAGGTATTTTTTCTCCTGCCAAGGGTGAATGTATTAAACATTTGTTGGGCCACACTCAAATTATCAATCATCTCTGCTTTAGTCCAAAGGATTGTAATTTACTCTTAACCGCATCGGGTGATCATAGTCTTCGTTTGTGGAACATAAATTCGGGAGTATTGATCGCTGTATTTACTGGAGATTGTGGTCACCGAGACCAAGGTACATATATGGACACATTTGACAAATTAATTTTAATTTCCAAATAGTTACATAAACTTGCATACTAAACGCATATAATTGAGTATTTACATGTTTTCAACAAGTTTAATATTTTAAATCACTGATTTTGACTCTGTTTCAGTCCTTACGTGTGATTTCCATCAATCTGGTCAAATCGTGGTGAGCGGAGGAATGGATCACGCAGTAAAAGGTACTTAATGATGAAATGTCACTATGTATTTCATTATGCTGGATGCTATTAATCATTGTATGTGCCTAGTTTGTTTTTTTTAAATTATATAATGTCTAAATCTCTAAACGTATTTCTTTTATAAGTTTGGAGGCTTGATAAGGAAGAAATCTCAAACCTCATTGCTGATTCCCACAAGTACAACTCAAATTCTAGAGGGTAATTTTATGAATATAATTCAATGTACTTACTCAGGATGAGTAATAAGTGATAATAAGTATAGTAAACGAAGATAAAGAAATCACTTTTAAATCTTCAAAATAACTTTAGTTTCCTAAAAAAATTTAGGTCTTTTCCTACACGTGTCGAAGCTTTCCCTGACTTCTCCGATCGAGAAATGCATTCCAACTATGTTGATTCGATTGCTTTTTTTGGAGACATTTTTCTTTCAAAATCATCTCGTAATAGCAAAGTAAGTGTCATAATTAGAATGCTAAACCAGCAATATCGTGTTATTTTAATTATTTATTAATTAAAAGTTCAACATCAACTTGCTTACCTTTCCTTTTGCAAGATAGCATAGTCCTAATTAAGCCTATTACTTACTTAAGTATACTGTGACTTTTTAAATGTAGACGAATGAAATCATATGCTGGAAGCCAGGACGACCTTTTGAAACTTGGGATGAGATAGACCTACAAACATCAATGAAAACGTACGCATTTCTCAAAATTATGTCATAATAACATGCAATTACTACTTACCTACTAGTCATAAGTCATAAGTCATAATGCTTACTTTACAAGTAAGTAAAATAATGATGATGTGCTTGATTCTTAATACTTATAATACTTCAAAAAACTTTCTATTGCACCTTTTTTACTGTTTTTATAGGCGTATTCATTCTCTCTGGTAAGGAAGTTGAAGAAATAATTGAAAATAACTTGTAACTTAAGCTGTTTATGTACCTACTACATTTTACAAACTACTAACTGATCATGTATTCTCTGTCATGTATGTATATGTGTTTACGAAACTATAAACATGCATTTTCTTGTCTGTTATTTTAGGGTCGAAGATTGTGGAGGTTGGCTATTGTATTTTTATTGATTTGTATTATAGTCACAATTGACACGTAACAGATTTTACTCGTAAATCGCAAGCATGAACTACAAATTACTTACAACTTAGCGTTTCAAGAATCTTGTGATATTATGATGTACGAATGCTAAATTTGTAAATATCGTTTTTTATCTTGTAATTTGTTCGTAAAGTTTGGTACCTCCGTTTTGGCTTGGACTTGGAAAAAAAGATATTGGCTTTGGGCAATGAATGTGGGAAAATTAAGATTTTCGACCTAACGGCCTCGGATCCTAATAATATCCAGTCAGCGACTTTATCCCATAAAAATTGTACCATGACTGTTCGATCTTGCAGCTTTTCTCGTGATAGACAAGTTCTTCTTGCCGTGTAAGCTTAAAAAACATAACGAAGAGTACTTACTAGCATTATTTGCTTAAGTATTTACTTATGAATTTAGAAAAGAATTTGATTGTAGAATTTGATCAACTGTTTTGAGAAAAGAACTTTTAATGTCATGTTCTACCTGTTCCTTGTTTGTAGGTGCGATGATTCAACTATTTGGCGATATGATCTTCAAACGTGAAATAAATGTACCTACATGAAGAATATAAAATAGCCTACAATCAACCTTAAGGAAACGGCGAATGAAAACGTTTATTATTAATGCATTAATGAATCTCTGCATATTAGTAATTATTATACAATGTTAATGTTAATGTCATGGTGCTTTGACTTACATGAAATTGATGAAATTATAAAAAAACTATTATAGATATAGGTACACTTAAAAATGTTTTGTCTCGTTTTAAGTTTTAAGCGTCGCTATGTTTTTGATATGCATGTTGTAAGTAGTGTGTACTATCTGTAATATGTGCACGTGATTTTTATAAGTACTGATAATATAGACTGAATACCTGAGTATCTTATTTTCAGCATGGGCCTAGAAAAAAATGTTTGTTCTGTTTCGTAATTTTTTGGCGATATTTTCTGAAAGTATTATTGTTTCTAATTCCTGATTAATTAATATTCATTACTGACTAATAATAAGCCATTAGTTATAAGTTATATTCTTACACTGTAATTTATAACTACACGCATATTATACATTTTTATCTTTTTATTTTTTCTCTAACTACTGAATACTCAATATTAAATATTAAGTGTATGTATTGGAATCGAATGATTCAGTAACATACAGAGCATTTTATGACAATTTTGTAATTATACATATGATACATATAATCGGATAAACATCAAATATCGGAAATAAAGTAGTAACTCGTACTTAAATTAAGTTGAATCGAATGGCTCTAGCTTGTTCATTTTATTATACACATACACATGCTATTTTTCACAAGCGCAAAACGAGTAGGGTTGAAATATTTTAAGACATTGTGTTTTCCTTGAATATTTTAAATTTTAGTCCGCGATCGTCCCTTTGTCCGTTGATCCGTTGATCTCATATCTCATAATATTATTTCTGACAGGACATTTGCTCATTCTTTTACTTTCTTTGAATAATATTATTTTTTATTTCAAAACTAACATTAACTACAGCAATTTTCAACATTGAAGTCAGTTTCCTACGAAAACACTAGAGAGAAGTGGTTAATATTAAACTTGTGTTAAAAGTTCAAAGCACTTGTTTTATCTTTTATCGCGTATAAGTATAAACTGTGTTCCGTGTTCTCTGTGTGTAAAACGTGTAAGTAACGACTAACGACTATTGTAAGTCCACAATAAAATATGAACTGATTTTTACTATTTTTTTGAGCATACTTGTACACATTTAGTAAAAACTATCAAAAACAGAAGTAAAAAAAACAGTATTTACTTGAATCATAAAGGATTAGATTGCATGAGTGGTAGTTATTACAAGCTGTTAAAATAATCATAAACAAGAGAATATTTGTTGACTCTTTTAAGCCCTCTTGCTACATGATTTAGTTGTTTGTTTGTTTTGTACATAAACTCATGTAGATCTAGTCCATAGACTCATTGGTGATTCAAAATTCAAAATGCCGTTAAGCGAAGAAAATAAGAACATTACTAGTAATGAAGATACTCCAACTACATTGGACGTTTGTGGTAATGTGACAACAGAAGAGATGGAAATGGACGTGACTGTTGTTGCTTCGAAAGAGAATTTAGAGAATGTCCCACTTCCAGCAGATGATAACGTATTGCTAATCAATAATGAAGATAGAAAGGATGTTGAATTCACAACCTCACAAGGTGCAACAGGGGATGAAAAAAACTTGTCGTCAATTCAAGAACAGAGCGAAAATGATGAGAGCGGAACTTTAGAAGGTTAGTTGATTGGTCACAAATTAATACAGTTCTAATACTCATGTGATTTAATATAATAAACCTCATTATGAAAATAAACAATAAATAATCATAAATCAAGTTATACACATGTCTCATAATATCTACATTTACAGATGAGGAGAAGCATGATGAGGAGGAGGACGCAGATGATGGTGAACAGCAAATGGGTAATGAGGAAAATTCTATGGGTTCCTTTGAACAAGTTGAGGAACAAGATATAGAAGATTTCTTAGATGCTCAAGAAGACAATCTTGAATACTCGGCTGAAATTCATGACGATACTTTACTCCAGGATAATGATGGTGTCATCGCTTTTAATATGTCTTTGGAGAAACGCTTACATGAGCTCAGTGATGCTTTTGACCATTTTGGTCAAGGTGGATTGAGCCTTCAAAACTTTTGGTATGATTTGCCCATATTATAATATGAAATTGAATATTATTTAATATAGTTCTGTATTATTATGGTGAAAACTATATGTTCCGTTCTTTTGATAATCGATAATTGTAATTTTTTGTACAAAGAGTTGCTATAGCAACCTCATGTAAAAAAATTTAGGATTATCGATTATCAAAAACATAACTCATATGCAGTAATTTGTGTATTATAAATTGTGACATTTAATGTAATATTACTTACAGGGCGTTATATGTAGAGTGTTACGTGGAACCCACAGGCTGGCTGGGTGAGATATTTTGACATGATTTCATCCTTAATTGTCCAATTTCAAGTATAAATCCAGGTAAAAATGAGTGAATTATGAAAAAAACCATGTTGTGTATTGTGTATTCATTATTGTATGTAATTATTACAGCACTTTACAAACCCAAGCAAGAAAATACACCAGATTTACAATGCTCAAGAACCTCAAACCATGAATATGAAACAGTGGAAGTATTGCAAGTTAATTTCTCCACGTTAGACGTTCGCGTAAAAAGGATTCACAGTAAAGACGAAGAAACGAAGAAAGAGGAGATGGAGGAACATGGAAAGGGTGATTCCATGGATAAGGAAATGGCAGACGAAGAGAAAAGTGCTGAAGAATGGCATGAAGTTGATGAAGAGAATAAAGACAGTGATGTTTTTCAAGTACCATTACTTGATCTATATCCCTTAGCCAAACAAGAACATTGTATTCTCAATATGAAGCTCACAGCCAAATGTTTAGATAATTATAGATTTTTTGAAAATCATCTATTTTTACCCTGGGATCCTGAAGATGCCGAAAGCTGGTTCGTACAAAATACTTTTGGTTAATGTTATCTATTTTCTAACCCCTGTAGTTCAAAGTACCAATGGTAATTTTTTTTTCAATACATGTATGTGTATGTAGGTATGTAAAAAATCTTGAGAGTCGTATACAACTGTATTATGACCTGGAATCCGGCATAATTTCAGAAACGATGTCAAAGGTAAACATAAAAAATAAAATAACTTGTGGTGTTTTTATTTATAAGTAACGTGTCAATTATTTTTCATTTTTTGAGTTACGAGTGTTGATTATTATTTTTTATAATATAACCAGTAAGGTTTGAAAACATCTACTAATACTGTATTCCTTACGTTTGGACAATAGGAAATTTATGGACTAATTCAAGAGGCTAAAGAAAATCAAAAGAAGATTAGCAAATTAGAAGATCAACTGGATTTCCATGACTCAGATACAGATATCGATGAAAATATTGTAATGGAAGTTTTCCCTCTGCATACGAGACAGGTATACTCTCACAAATTATATTATACGTACTAATTATATTTCATACACACACGAATTTGAACATATATTATCCCCGGAGAAATTACTTAATATCGAATAACTATGTATATACAGGAGGAAATACAAATTCGACTGAGACAACTTCAAAATCCTTTTTTCCGAAATATGATAAGTACAATAAGACTGGCCAAGAAGCGACAATCTCTTCGCACACAAGAAAAGATTCTATTAATAGCACAAAATTTTACCTGTTCTGAACTTGTATCAAACTTGGAATTCATCAAGAGTCAAGCTATAGATGCAAATGAGAAAATTCGGTATGTCAATTATTGTCAATAGTTTTTGTGTTAAGTGAGTAAATAATGACATATTGCCACGTTTTATATTTTATAAGGTATAAGAGGGAAATCTGCATTTACGTTTGTTTTGTTAAACGATTATAATTAGCATTGCATTGCTAACCAACTTTTAACTATTATTGAAATTCTAGGATGATACATACTCTCCAGGAAGCTTTGGAGATTTGTGAACCAGGTGTAAAAATATATGTTACGGCAGGAGTTCATCCTATCTCTGGATTGGGGAACCTTGAAGAGGGGGGACAAATAATAGGTAAATATATTAAATCTCTAATTAGTGATTTCAATTACCATCAAATTTCATTAAATGTGACTACTAAACATAAATAACATAAATTGCGTCATGACAACAAATCATATATAAATATGCTAGCCATAACACTTACATAGATGGTGACAACTGTTAATGCCTTGTAAAAATAGGAATCCCATCAACTGATAAGGAGGAGGGTCGTATTGTAATTGAAACTAGAGATGCTGCTGATGTCTTCTTGAGTGTCAGTACAGATCAATTTGTGTCTTTGGAAAATGTTCACATAAGGATTGGATCAAAATACACTTCTCCACATAGGGATAACAATGATAGTTCTTACCTAGAACAACAGCCAGCAAGTTACCTAGCGTTTCTGGTGGCACGTGGAGGTCTAAATTTGAAAAATGTGGTCCTTGAAGGCTTTACAGAATTGGGTGTAGGGTAAGCTGGTACTGAATATGTTACATTTTTTTAAACATGTCGAACTGAACAATCGTTATTTTTTATTTAACTAACCGTTTCCCTTCAGACTGCAAGCACTTGACTCTTTGTTAATAAAGAATTAAGAACTTAAAAATATTTTTTGTATATTATTACTTCTGCTGTAGATGTGATGAAATTGAGACAAATGGTTTGAAAGTTTTGAGTGAAGGATCTTGCTTAATGGAAAATTGTAATATTCGACAATTTAACAAGGGTATTGTAGTCCGAGAAGAAAGTCAAGTGAATATGGAATCCTGTATAATTGAAAACTGTCTTGTTGGAATTGAAGTGAGTAGCCTATATATTATTGCTTTATATTTAAATAAATGGAATTAAGTTACAGCTCATTTATTTTTCCTTGATTTAATGACTTCGCGAGTAAAAATTTGAATTGGCATGTCTTTTGTTTTTCTTTGTCCCTCTATCTCCCAGGCGAGCTCAGATGCCAAGATGTTGTTGAACGAGGCCATAATCAGAAAATGTCTCAAGTTTGGAATTATGATCAAATACAAAGAAGAGAATGTGGAAACAACAACTGGGGGTGTCGAAATGTTGCAAACTCTGCCAAAGTTCCAGGTTGAAGCTAATACAACAATTAGTGACTGTGTCGGCGGTAACGTAATTTTTTGTAATGAGTCAAATTTATCTATGAGAATTTCTGAATAACGAAATGTCAGAGAAAAAAAAACGCATGCACTCGAATATTCCAAAAAAGGTTGTGTCAAACAGCTGGTTTTGACTTTCTATAATGTATGTATTTTCCATCTTTGTATTTTATAACCTCTCGTACTTTCATAGAATATATTATGTAAGTTTATACACATACACCAATAATAATAATAATATGATCTATATGATCAAATAATAAAATGATATTATATATAATTTTTACAAATAACATAACGTAACATATTATACAATAATATATCTTTATACTTTTAAACTGATATACTTAATACTTTTAAATAACTTCTTTTGTAGCTGAGTTTGTGTACAACACAGATCAAACGGTGAACTTTGTTTTTCAAGTCCAGGCAGAAAAAGGTTAATGTTGTAATTAAAATTATAACAGAATATAATTTGTTTTGTATCATCGATATCTATCATTCATGTTATTCCAAACTTCAACTATCACACACACTATTTTCTAGCATTCACAAAAGAACTTGTATACATTGTATTATTGTCTAAACATCTTCTAAAGGTGAAATACCAACTATTGTGTATCGTTGCTATCCAAGTTGTAAAACATATATAAGGCTCAGCATACACCTAATATTTTTCCATAGCTAATAAATGTTTAAGTATGTATATTAGTTATAATGTTATCTAAATATCATGTTTTTCAAAGGTATATTTGTGCAGTCAGTTAAACATCTAGAACAATAACAAATTCTAATACGTAGAATATATTTATATGTATATATAATATAATATGTTTAATATCATGTTATTATTTTTTATAGATATACCCACAAGAATTTGCTCACATCATAATAATGATTATGGATTTTAGTAAATATAAATTTAATATTGTTTTATACTCTGATAATTAATTTGACACTTCAAAATAATCAATAATACTTTCTTTATCTTCAGTTTCTTGTAGATTACTCTGCCTGCAATTTCAAACGTTCAAATTTCAAAGGCAGAATTTTAAGGACGCTTTCACATTTGACATTTAATTATTATTTAAAACTATCAGCCTCAGAACTGTATCACTTTTCTTGTTTTTCATTCTTCCATGCAACATCGATACCTTATTTGAGTATAAAACGTTCACTCTTGATTTCAAAATAATATTTTCAGTGGCATAAAAATAGTAAAGTTTCCGATTTGAGCTTCGACACTCCATCAAATACTTCGCACTGTGTAAAAAGAATGATTATTTATATAATGAATTGTGGATATAATATATTCAAGAACAGATAAATATATAAGTGATAAAGTTAAATTCGAATCTACAAATTAAAACTTACTTGATATATACCAGCCATCTGCGAGTCTACATCCCGGATCTGCAGTACTGACCTACAATGATTCTGTTAATTAACTTTGTGTGACCTTTAATTAATATAAAAGCAGAAATATATAATATATTATGGAAATTGGTTCATTTCATTCAACTGACCGAAGCATGGGGGATATTCCGGCAGCCAGAGTTACGTTGAACTTATCATGAAAGTCTTGTTCTTCATAAGCCAGTGTCTTATTGATTGCAATGAGCTTGTCTTCAGTATCATTGTGGAACTTGCGTTTCCATCCAATTATCTATTCAGAAAAATCACAAGAAAAATCTCAGTAGAAGGTACAAGAGCATACATACACACATTCCTGCGTCTTTTTTTAAAAGGTAACAGACTTAAGCAATATAAAGTGCCTTATTTTATAGGTTCGTATGTATGCGTGATGTAAGCATACATAGTCATTCTAAATTCGAGCGGCATACTTAATACTCTTATGTAATCGGAATTAATTTAGAATAAGTTTGCCAGGCTCTTTAGTAAATTCGATCTCATTTTTTATTGGCCTGTATGTATTTTTGGGGTTTTTATGACGTTTAACGAACTTTCATTTTTACCTTCAACTCATGTCCAATTTTAAAACAAAACTTTAGAAAGTCGGAAACAGACAAGAAGTAAAAAATCTGGAGGGTTTTCTACACCACATCGTGGTTGTTTTCTAACAGATTAACTATCTGTTTGTGTATGTAAAGAATTTATGTGTGTGAAAGCATGAAAGTATGTATGTGAATACGAAGTGTATGTAAAGATACCAATTTCCGTATTTTAACAGAAAGGTGTATAGTTTATAGAGTATACATACACTATAAAGGATAAGACAAATAAGAAAACATGAAACCTTCTCAATTCCTAATGTACCGACTACCTACTATGCACATCTGTGGAGATCTGGAAGAAGCAAATGTGAGAAAATGAAAGTTTTTGCAAATAATAAACTTTTAAAGTTTAAATAAAATTGATGTACAATATTATTCTTTTCTCTGGAATTTTCCTGCTAAATTAATCACAAGGCCGCAATTTCCTCCAGATAAAACCACACACACCTTTGACCTTTTCGTAATAGACTATAGGAACATTTATGCTTGTATATAATGGATAATGGTGTATATTATTATTAGATCCACCGTGGCCAGCTTTTCTTTTCCTCAAAGAGACTGAGCAAGCAGAAAACGAACTTCTTGGTTCTTCTTTCACTGCTTCTCTTCTTTCCCCTTTTTTGGTAATATTTTGTTTACTCCGGGTTAGATTACAAAAGTTTTCCTCTCATAGCCATACACACAAATATGAGCAGCAAAAGTAGGTATGTGTATATTTAAGTACATTAGTATATGCATATAGTAAGCACATAGCTGTGGAAAATAGTTTTTGGAGGTTGTAGCTATACACAAATCTAGCTACAAGCTCACATGTTAGTACGACTCTAGTGTAATAATGTATTATGGAAATAGACAGTAAGTACCCACACGGCACTATATGATTGTGGTTGTACTTATAGTGTATACAGTATACATATAGATAGTTGTAGTGTGAAGAAGTAAAAGTACCTACACATACATGTTGTGTAGAAAGAGAGAGAAAGAACGTCGGGCGAATTTCAATTGATTTTTAATGCCCCTCTCACTTTCTTTAATTTTAAATTCTAGTCAAGTTTTCTACTCCTCTTCTTCTTCTACAAATTTCAACTAGGATACCGTGTGTAGACACACATATATATATGCAGGTATGATATGTATGCTTACGTAGACTGGAATTTAACTCTCGCTTTTGTTTAGGCTATAGACGGTTATCTTCATAATATGAAGATTGTCTGACAATATTTTTACAAGGGTTTAGTAATAACGGTTTGTTTTAATCAAGTTTATGCACATACAAGCTCCTTTTTGTGGCCAGTAGTCTTTTCAATATTGTCAAACAAACTTTTCAAGGAATTTTTAACCTACAAATATGTACATTATAATAGGTACAGCGATTGAACATGAATCATAAATGAATTCATTGAAAGGGTCTCCAAGCCATCTTTTACTTTGATGAGCTTGTGTATTATTATGTAAAAGGCATTACATAATGAAGGTGTATGTATAATGTAACTTGCAGTCCATAAGCATTGTAAAAACTGTTAGAAAAAAGAGAAGGTGGATTGTGAATGAGCAATATTTCAACAAGATTTTTCACCCTCTCCACATTTCTCTCTCTTTCTCCTTCTCTTTCATTTCCTAACAGTTAGATTTTGCTGCTGTCATTCTCATTTCACTGTATGTATACTTATGTATTTACTAGACTACTGTGTGCTCATTTCTACAGTAGTTGGCCGTCCTCGTTCACTCTCCTTTTCTCTTTCTCTCTCTCTCACTCAAGTTGTTCGGTTTGCAGTCAAGACGACTTTTTGAAGCTTTTTGAAGTGGAGTTTTCTCTCAATTCTGATGGAATAATTAATAAGGAAGCTTCAAGCTCGGGAGTTCCAGTTCCAGCATGAGCACTTTCTCTCTCGTTCTTCCGCCTTTATGTGTATACGCATACGTATCATATACTTACATTTTTAAAATATAAGTATAGGTAACTAACTATGTACTATCTTTCATATACATGTACATACATTGTACATGTCAAGAGAAAGGGAAACTAAAGCCAGTCCAAGTAAAGTAAAAATGGAGCAACAACACAGCAGTTTTCTCCCAATTTTCTCCTTTGTCCGTTGTACACATTGTAGTTTGTATTGTATAATATTTCCCTCTGACTTTGCTTTGTTGTTAGCCGTTAGTCTGATGCCTTCCATTATGTAATTCATTTTTTCTTTCCTCGTTTTCTTTCTGTCTTCTTCGTGTTGTCGTACTGTCTACTGTTTTGTTCTCTCAGTACCACACGTACACTTTACATTGCCTATACTAGTTGTACCTATGTATATAACTGTACTGAAAGATGGAGTGTATACCGCATCATGGATATTGGTGTAACCAAATCTCCTCTTTGTAGTATTATGTTGCATTATATAATATGCAGTGCAGTGTATTGTACAAAATCCACATAATATATTCTACGCATTAAGAGTATAGTGTATAGAGATATGTAGTAAGTCCTGTGTGTTGTGTGTGTCTTATTATCAAGTGGAGGATTTTTTATTTTTTATGCCTTGCTGTACGTTTGGTATCATATACAAAACACATCAAACCAACAAGCAACAACAGAGCAAAGGAAGATGAGAATGAGAAATTATGTATAATACACCCAATTAAAAATGTACGGACAACAGTCGTTTAGAGACGAAGGAAATCTAGAGGTAGGCAAAGTTGTAACTACGGATAACAGCTGTGGAAAGCTGGAGCTATGGAAATGAAAGAGAAACAGAAGAGCTGGAGAGAGAATCGCCGATTTTATGGTTTTCCGGGCGGGATAAAAACCATGCTACAACATGGAAAGTTTTCCATTTTTATCAGTACTTTCATTTAACGCAAAGGTAGGAAGTAGGAAGAAGGAAGGTCTTAGTAAATAGTTTGCGTATAATGTATGATACAACAGTGTTTTAATCTCTAGATTTAGGATCTTGGAGAAAGGTCGAAAGTCAAAAGTCAAGGAAGGGATTCAAACGTGTGGTTTTTCGTTTTTGATGCATGCAAAAAAAATTTAACTGAAAGTGAAATTCAATTTTGCAAACCTAATTTATTCAGTAATACATATCTATATATCACGTTTGCTCTCAGACCTCAGACACAGCCGCAAGACAGTCTGTCATATTTATAAATAAATGAAATTTTTCATACTTTTCCAGACTAACTGTATGTAGTCTCTACGTACATCATCATCATGCGCCACATACGAAACCATGTCAAAGTTCCAAAAGGATTGACGGGCCGATATTTTTCTTGCCTGGAGCTTTTGTACCATGTATGAAAAATAAAATATAAATACCTACACAGCTACCCAGATGTGTAAGTAGGTAGTCTATGACGATGTTGTATATACAAAGTTAAAAATTGAGATGAATGAAGGATTGATTTTGAATTTGGAACGTCATAAAGTGCTAATTAAAGAGTCGGTATATAATATTCCGGTTTCGACATTTCAGTCAGCTGACCACATTGCTATTTGGATTTTATTCCTTCCATTTATATTTAGATTGAAGTTTGTAAACTTGCTCTTGGTTCTAAACCACCAACGTTGATGGTCAAACTAAAAATGTATTCCAAAATATTGCCGACTGTTAAAATTCAATTATCCCATTCCTTTGATCATCCTCGCCTGTTTATGGAGATGTATGTTTGATATAATATTAGAAAAGGGGAAAGGACCCTCATCATCAAAGGCAACGACAAAAACAAAGTCAAGAGGACAAAAAATATCGAGGTGAAGGGTCAGCCAACGCGTATGAGCTTAGCATTCGGAATTCTGACAATTTTAAAAACAGGAAAGGGAAAGAAAAATGCTAAATTTTACTTGTATAATTTAGCAATCTGTATACATATTGCACTACAAGGATGTTTTTACAAATTCTCTAGATTATTATATGTATGTATGCATATGTAATGTCCGTTCACTGTATCGTGTATATTCTTAACTTTTTGCACTTTGTGCGTGTCTACATTCTACAATAAAGGTTGAACATGTAGAAATGCATATACATACGTAATAAATATATAAATATACGTAATATGCACGTAAACACATGTTTTGAAGTTTTGGGCTACTTGAAACTTCTCACCATGTGGTTGTTTTCTGTCTGCTCTGTGTTCCGTTCTGTAATAACAAAGTTTGAAGTTATGTATACACATACAGCAATGCTACAACCTTTTTTCACTTGCAAATACATGCATATGCATAATGCAGGGATTTTCTGGTCGTAGTCGTAACATACATAGGCAGCCATGCGGAGGAATAAATAGCAATAATACACAATATACATATTAAGTACATAGACGAGACGGGCTCGAGATAGAATAGAGAATGGATGTACTTATATTATGCCTTTGCTTCTTGCCGTCGCCTTCATTTTATACACACATATGCATACTTACTCATATTATGTGATTGAGATGTGTGCGAGATGAGTATACATGACATATGTGATATAACATGATATAAGAAGTACATATGTATAGGAACTACTACAACTCTTGGAGCTTGAGTTTTTGCCCCATGGCTAATTGCTTGTTGAAAATGAAAATGGAAATGAAATTGAAATTGAGAGGAGACCTGAGACTCTTGGTTGGCCATTACCATATAATAAGTATTGTATGTATAATACAGGGTCTTAGGTTTTATATTGTTTGATTATATATGCACCACAAGGACTTTTCCTCGAATTTTTAATTTTAACCGTATATTATATGATACTACCTTAATAATAAAAATTTATTATTACAGTTTTAAATTTGTTTTCCATCAGTACAACTGATGACTGAGGATTTTTCCTCATAATGTAAACAGTTATTAGATTACATAAGGAATATAGTAAGTTTTCAAATGGTTTTTACCAGCTGTGGATTTGGATTGCCATTATTTTTCCGGATGTGGACATCACATATGATTTCAACGTCGCCGTACAACTTGGGACATTGCGATATGTGAGCATGAACTTTTCCGACGACACCACCGTTGATTCCGTTTCTCGTGATGGCGATCCCACTGTCTGGGGGACGTGCAAGGTCATCCTCCAAACTTTGATCCCGTTTTGGAATTTGACCGTCGTTATCATTCTCACTGGCCTTGTTATTGTCACTGTGACTCAGGCGGTCCCTGAGTAAGGTGGGTGGGATTTTCCTCTTCTTGGCTCGCTCAAAGGAAAACCCGCCACCGTTTTGTCCCCCATTACTATGACTCTGACTTTGAGTGTCACGGATGACGACGGTGCTCTCAATCTTGAGATTTGTACTGGAGCTACTATTCACACTGCTGCTGTTTGACCTGTGGGTCACTGTCTTAAAGCTATTGTTGCTGTTATTATTGTTGTTGTTGAGGCTGTGCGTGTGAAGATGCAATTTATGAGCATTTGTATTTGTGGAGTTGAAGTAGTGGGACTGTTGAGTTTGTCGCCGCCAAGCACCCGGACTTCGGATTCGCTGGACATAAATCATCATTTGGTTGTGATGCTCTGTGTCCTGGGAAAAGGGAGCAGCGAGTGGAGCTGGTGCTGGAATCGGTGTTGGAATTGAAAATGAGACGGAAGTTGGACTGAGACTGGGAACCGGAGAAGTTGTTGAAGTGGAAGAGCGAGAAGATGCCGAAGGGGTCGAACTTGTGGTTGGAAAGTTGAAGGAGGACAAACTCGTTTTTCTAAATGGGATTGAGGAAATGGAGGCTACTTTCTTGCTCTCAAAGGTAGTCCCCGCTGCACTGGAGGAGGAGGAGGCAAAGGAGGAAGTTGGAACTGCAGCCGGGGTAACGGACAAGTGTAGTAATGGCGATGGTGTTTGTGTTTGGATTGGGGTTATTTGGGTTTGTGTTCTCGTATGGTTGCTACTTCCGCTGATGAAATTGAGCGTTGGAGACGTCGTCCTAATGTCTCCAAAGAAGGAAGTTCCCGTGCTCGTGCTGACGGGGATCCGACCTGGAGTAAAGTTTACGGGAGTTGTGGTCTTCTTCCCAAAAACGGAGAACGAGGAGGGTAGATTGAACTGAACATTATTTGGACTCGTTGTCGCTATTGTTGTTATTGTGGCGGGTGTTGTCACATGGTCATCCTCATTGTTATCATTCTTGTCATTGTTGGCATTGGCATTGTTATTTCTATTGTTGTTGTTGTCGCGAGAGCCATTGTCATTCTTTGAAAAGGGGTAATTGCCATAATTATAATTAAATTTTGAAGATGGGGACGATGAAGATGAAAATGAAGACGAGCTTGATAGATTTTGATTGTTATTATTATTGGGTGGGCTGTTATTAAGCCTTATAACGTTCGAGTTGGACTGTGAGATTCCTGGAGAAGAAAAAGTGGGGCAAAAAATTAACGAATAATATTCATATATAAAATACACAACTCCTAGCATTACGATTATGAATATTGAAGCAAAATGAAAAAAAAGTTTAAAATGATAGGTTTGACAAAAAAAGCTAGTTAGCTAGTGAGTGAAAAAGATAATAATATGGGAAATTGAGTAATAAACTACAATTATTTTAATATTGCAATATATACAAGTCACGAAGAAGCGTCGTCAGAAACAAAGAATAAGCAAGTCCATTAATGTTTATATTAATCATATTTTACTATGCACTATGCGATATGATTGTTTACATTGCATTCTGGAAACAGAAAATTATTGTCAACTTCATTCAGATTGAAAGTAGATACAAAAAGCACAGAAAGCTGGATTTATAGTCAAAGTGGCGACGACGCAGCGTAAAAAGTAAAAAGGAGAGTCCAAAATAGAACTTGACATTGATATCTTGAACTTGACTATACAATATCAAGCTCTCTATACTCTGTACTGAAATCTATTAGTGGACAAAACAAATGTGAACAAATTGAAATTGATGGCGGAAGTGTAGGCTCAGTCAGTAGTCTGTCTGTATATTGTACAGTATACAGTAGCTAAAATTGGACTATGTACATACGTATATGGCAAAAGCAAACAAAAAGCAATAGTTACATGGCGGTAATTGAGGTAAAAACGTGTAGAGCAGCATGCAGAAAATAGCAAAACGTAAAAGTAAGTAAACAAACATAAACGTGGAAGTGCAGAAAATCCAACCAAAGAGAGGAAAATAATTAAAGTTTACACAGCGTTCTTCCTAATTGTCCACCATTTATTCTATTTGATATAGTTATACATACTTTACTTTCTGTTTTTGCATTGTCACCGGTGACATTGACTTTTTGTCTACATAGACCAAATACCTAGTACATACCAAGATACATGTATATGTATAGAGCTTCAATTACAAAATTACGATTACGAGCATTTATTCCCATGAATATGATCATGGGACAGAAATTGACAAAAATCTATGACATTGACAATGGTCGTGGTCGTAAATCTTTTTTTTGCATTTCTTTTCCCCCCTTTCTTTCAACATGGCATGTCATTCATGCTCTGCTCTGTCTGTCTCTATATAATATTCTGTTCATACATAGTTTATAGTCTATATACACATTTTTGCCTCTTCCTTTTGGGTGTGTATGTTATTTATTAGGAGTATTGTGTGGAAAAAAGTATTCCAATTATAATACATAATATACGCAAGTATTAGAATTTGAAAGGATCGTCACCATCAGGAGATGCACACAAGCAGTATATGTACAAAGCATTAAACTGATTGTGAGGGAAGGGATTAAACACACACAATGAATGAAAATGAAAATGAATGACATTACAGGATCTCTTGGATTTTGGAACCATTTAATTGGCATTTCATGGAATTTGAGCGCTCAAACTGTAAACTTGTCCATTCTCTATTATTTATGTATCATTATTCCAAGTTTTTACTTGAGCGTAGGTAAATCCAAAGAAATAGCGTAAACGTCGATCCAAAATAAGCTTGAGCTTCATTCTATGTCTTTAAGTTTATAAGAGTATGTTTGTGATGATGATGACTTATTTTTGTCCTTTCTTTGTATGTAATCATCATAAATTATAATACATTCTTTTAGATGCACACACAGCTAACAATCTTCAATCTTCTATAATGATTTTTTTGTCATGTCTGAGACCTTTTTTACTGGTCAATTAACAATTAATTTTATACTACAGTATTGTATTAAATATTAAACATATGATGATACATACACATCAAAATACTTGTGGAAAATCGAGGGGGAAATGGGAATTTACTTTTTTTTAATGTCTCCGTCCTACTGTTGCATACTATTTCTTGGCCAATGTTTGCTTGTGGTGTATCTAATATCTAATTTCCTTTGATTTCCCACTCTCATTCACTTTTTACTTCTTGACTTAAGTACTGAAGAAGAAGAACAAAGCAAAGTATTATCATTATCATTATGCTTATTCTTCTTCTTCTATTTTGTCGGATTGTAAAAAATTAATAGTAGCGTATAAACCTATATAAAAGATACAGGTATGACAAATCATAAAAAAGTTATTATATGACAGATTTATTAATTATTGTAAATGAGAAAAGAAGAAAGGAGTAAAGGTGGAGTTGGAGTATTTCATGTATGTATGATGTATGTATATTATGTATATTTTCGAATGCCATTGTATTGTTTCAAGAGTTTCATCCAGGTTTAAAAAGTTAAAATGCACACGAGGCTCGTTAAATGAATGAAAATGTGTCACACAGTTTTCTACAGTTTTTTTATTGTAGGGCTCTTTCCTCTCTCTCTCTCTCTCCACATCTTTTGGATCTTGGATTTTTTAAGGATTTTTTTCACAGCGACAAAATTTTAAATTATATATCTATGTATGTATGTATGTGACTTCAATTTGCCTTTATTCTTTTGTGTCTCACTTCCTGGTGAGATGAGATTGAGAACAAAACATAGAACAAAACGGAGTTGTCGTTGTCAGTAAGTCAGTATATTATGCATTGTCAGTAGGTCGTCGTAGTCAAGAAAAAAGGGCAAAAAGATTCATTATATCTTATAGAACACATCAGCGTATTTCTTTTTGGGTCCATCTCACTCTTTTTTTACAATTATTATAAATTACAGACTATTTATCATCAAGAATAAAAAATTATATTCGAAAAAAGTAATAGAGGAGGGAAAATCTTGTGATCTGTTGGTACTCTGTAATCATAACAATAATTAACTTTTTGCAACTATTCTCGAGGTTAATTAACGAGAAAAGAATATAATATTTTCTTTTGCATGCTTTTGAATTTTCAGTTGTCGAGTCGACTCAAAATTCCCAATCCAATTCGAAACATTTTCAAACAAAGGGTTTTCAGTTTAAAACCTACACTGTCGCAACTATAGGCATATCTACAGGATGAACCAGAGATTATAAAGTTGGTTTTACAGTTTCGCATGATTTTATTATTGGAGTAATATGTAAATGTTTGTCTTTTATGGAAAATTAGTGGAGTAAAAAACCTCAGATTGACCTGAAAAATCTGTTGAAACTTACGTAAGTTGTTAATTAAGCAACCTTCATTATAACTTACAGAGCAAATATTATTTTCTTGTCGGCCTTTTTGCAACCCAACACCGGATGTCAACTATTCATTAAACTTGAACTTTTTTCAATCTTTTAGTAGGCATATTTTACAGATCAGCTCTACACAGACACGCTGTGTATAATTGAGAGTTAAATAGTGTAGTGTAACTTATAAATACTATGTAGGTACGCTCAATTCTTTGTTCTTTTACAACCCCGACCGATCTTCTTTGAAGATGCCAATGTCTCTAAAAAATGCGTATAAACGTGTAAATTTGTGTTTATAAACATTTATAAATATATTACGCTTTAATTTACCACGATATCTATACCTACAAAAATGTTTTTTTCTGCACCTTTTAGACCACATGAGCACTTCTAGAGTTTGTTTTCTCATCTTGTTAAGATTTAAGTATATTACCTCTCTGCAAAGATGATAATCTCGATCCGGTCATTTGAGTGCGAGTTAATTATTACGTGAGTAGGTATTCTAAAACTATTTTTCCAGCATTTATTTGTATCAGCGTCCGGAACCGGATTTTAGATCCAGACAAGCGTTCTGCCCAACAACCGCATCGGTTTTACTTTTGTGTATAGGTATAGGGTATATTTTCTGATTTTTACCTTTACTGCGCTTACTTTTCTCCTGTATTTTATAGTAGATACATCATAAAGTCGTTGAAATGAAACAATCAAGGAATGTGAAGTGCAGAAGATGTTACTGATAAAGTAATGATTACTGATGATAACGATTGTTATTCTAGATCATATATTTCAATTTTATGCCATGATATTGAAATTCAACGACGTGAAATAGAAGAAGAGACATAAACGAAGAGCAAAAGATTGAGTGCACAAATGGTACTATATTATTATTGTGTATTTTAAGGGTAAAGTTTGTACATGACGTTATACAAGCATGTTTTTTGTCGGTCTTCTTAAATTCAGGCTCAATTGTTTTTATATTATTGTAGGTTACCATCTAAAACCAACTATTTGTTCATCCTCCGTTTCTTTCTCATCTCAAGTGCTTTTTTTGATGCAAGAGTATATTATTATGTACAATACTTGAAGAACTAATTACTAATTTTCTAGCTGGTGTCTCATTATCTTTCATTAGTAGGGTTTTATTTTCGTGGTCTAAAGTGAACGCTCAAGTTGTTCGGCCAAAATTTCAGTAACAATATTGTAAATGCCGAGAAAATTGCAAATATTGTTACAAAATCAAAACAATATTGCACGCAAAATTCTTACAAGGAGAATTTTTATGTAAACAGAGAACTTCTTTTTGTCTTTGTTTTTTTGCCGACTTCCGACGACGTTCACAAAGACTAAAAAATCTATCAAATATTGCGTATTTTGCGCATTGTACAAACACACACATTCTCTTTTACATTAATGCATTACATTTGCTGTTTGCATTGTATAATATGTATCATCAATAATGTTGGATGGAGTCTCACTTTTCATTTTAATTAGCCAACATTTTTTCACGTTTTTGTAAAAAAAGTACAAAAACAAGAGGATTCATTTATGTAGTATACATATATTATGTATGAAGCTCGATTTTTTTGGCTGCAAAGGATCCCATCAAGAATTAAAAAACCTTTCAAGGAATTCCTAAATATGATATAACATTCTCGTCGTTATTTAACTTGGTTTTAGTTAATACGTGGTTATGTGTACAAAAAGTAGGTATGTATAAATACTATACAAATACTTATTACCTATACTTTTTACACGTTGCACGTACATTTTATAAGTATGTACATTCGTTTACTTAATCCACTGCTAATATTATAAAATGTGAAGAAAATAAGGAGAGAAAAAACTACAGTATTTTTTATGGCAGGATTGAGATTAGCATCTTCTTGGATTTGGTCTATAGTTTTCAGTATGTACTTAAAATTTGTTTGCACTGTATAAATGTGTATATAATAAGTATAGAATGCATCTTGTATCGTATCGTATTGTACACACTACACACTATACACTATGGATTATCATATGTGGTATTGTCTTTGTCCTAGGCTTGTCATAAAAAAGTATGAAATAAAATATGTATAAAAAGTATCATAATAATACACACATATCATACTATCATAATAATATGCTGCACACAGCTTTTAATAAGAAGACTGAGAATCTGAGACTAAAAAGGATCAGTGCAAAAAATAAATATTTAAAAACATAAGAGAAGCTTAAAAAAGGTTTAAAGAGTTCAGTTCCGCTTGTGGTCAGAAGTCAGAACCAGAACTCACGGCAAGAGCCGTCACTTCTCATTTCATATATTCGTATTTTATATGAATGTGCATATTATGACAGTAATAATGCTCATAAGTATTGTGCATGTATTATAAGCTGTATTATTCATCACACAGGGGTGGACCTTTTGTTTTTGCACGTTACGAATTCGGTCGTCGAACAACATTATTTTAAAAAATTTGCCTTCTCGTACCGTAATCTGTACTAAAACGTGGATTGGGAATGAATTCAAGAGGATATTATGAATTATGAATATTGAAGTTAACTACACCAAAATCCAAAAACATGAAAAGTTCATCACGAATTACGACCACATTCAAAGAAATTCTGTTTTCTCTACAATGTGAATAATGAATAAACAAAAGAGTCCACCCCTGCATTATTTACTACATAGTTTTTTACTTGGAAAGAGGAAATACTTGAGGAAGAAACTGTTCAAAGGTTTAATTATTGAGGTTTTCAAAATTCTCATAGCTATGTGACGTTCAAAGGTGACATTTGACGTCCTGACAAAGAAACCTAGCTATATAGCGAGTATTAAATATTAATTTGAATGACATCATCCTAAATCCTAGCATATTATACACCTGTACTATGTACTATGTATAGCACAGTTCACCTGTCATTGTCTTAGTGCTGGATGTCCGGCATCCTCAAACGCTTAATAATAAGAACAGGATAAAATGCATCTGGCTAATTGAGACGAATTTCTTAGCTACGGGATTTTAGAGATTAACTCATAAAATATTTTACCTACAATACAATTTTATAAAAAAGAAAGAAGGAACAGAGAAAAAGCAGCAAGCGAAATTTTAACAGGATTTTATAATTTTTTTTTATAAAACTGAGCAATCACCTAATTTGGGCGAAGAAGAAAGTTTGACCGACGTTGACGCATACATACAAACAAACATATTATTGACTTGATTTTAAGGCAAGTTCAATATTATGTAAATAGCAGTGATTTTTTGGCATGTGGTTTTTTAATAGAAAGGTGCTTGCTAGTGCGTATTGTGTATTATACATGTAGATATCAGTACACACACTTATTTCTTCTTCATCTTCTTGATCCTTAATAAATAGTCTTTTTTTGTACAATATGTTGTGGCAATGGACGTGGTGCGAAGATGCATAATGTATACGTAGGCAAGCACAGCGAAGGGAATTGAATTGAATTGATTCGGATTGTATCACTGGTCCGAGTGCTTGCAATGCAGTTTACAAAGTGCTGTGAATAAATGTAAAAAGTGCAGCAAAATACTTAAGGACCATCTAAAGTTGGCCAATGAAAATTTTGAAAAAAACCTTTGGGTTTAAAAAATTCAAACACAGAAA
>JAQIVE010001743.1:0-23109 GCA_034698285.1 Sminthurinus bimaculatus | reverse complement strand
GAATTAGCATTATGGAATGAAGGAAGCAAACTTGCTACTTTGCTGCTGAGAGCTGCAAGCAAATGCAAGGAAAATACATTGTAAAAAATAAATAATAATGATCCACTTGGACACAGACAGAAAGAACAACAAGAACATTAGCACATGAATGATACATTTTCCCTCTTCCATTCGTATACCCATGTACTTTATTCTTGCCCTTGTCGAAAGGTATATAGAGAATAGAACATCATCATATTATGATGATCATCATCTTCATGTCTCACTGACAAATCGACAGTTTTAGACATTGCATCATATACGAACATATGTATTATGTTGTAGCTACATTTTTATACGTGTTAGAATACATACCTATAGTTACTTATGTAGGTGACATAATACAAGATTTTTCTTCTACTATAGAATATAAATAGTTATACATACGTTGGTGCTGATACATATTCGTATTTCTGATGGTTCGTCATCCGTTTGTTACAATCTACAATCAAAAGTACCTCAAGTTGAGCTATTTCTCAAACCCATGAAGCTTCAAATATGCACGCAAAAATACACATAACACAGCGTTATATAAATTCATGATGGTGTATTGTATAAGGAATAGGCGAGATTTTTTTAATGAATATGTAGCATGAATGTAACATGTAATATTTATGGTATAGAAAACAGCGAAATGCAGCACCAGAGACAGAATACAAACTTGATTTGCAAATTTTGTGCACATTTTTACTTCAGTCAGGTTTAGAGTCTGAAGCTAGTGATCCAATTCTACTTGATTTGTCGAAAAGTCGAAACAAAATAGTTTTTTGCACAATAATAATTTTATACCCTAGATTCATTCTTTCTATTCTATATTACGTTACACGTTTTACATAAACCCAAACTCATAAGTAATACCTGTAATTCGTCAAGTGGTCAAAAACTTGCCTTCAAGAATATTAAATGGTGTTTGATTGATCGCTGTCACAGTTTGGTGTATTAATACACCTGCATACATATTTTATAGCAAGAAAATCTTCAAAAGAAAAGTGAATCAAAATAATAATAATACTTGGAAAATAAATGTTTACATATTAGTGCTTGAGTGCTCCGTTTTTTGAAAGTTAAAGTAAAAGGGAGTTGAAATTGAAACGTCCTCGATACAAAGTAAAGTCCGGCTCTCTTGAAGTAGAAAGGGAGAGAAAAGAATGAGTAAAAGTAAAAAGAGAAATACACATTGCAGAATTGAATTGAGTGTGTATTTTATTGGAGAGTTTTGGAGCTGAAGTTCCTGTGCTTGTTCGTGTAGAACACGGGAAGGTCACCTCAACTCCGGGAAAAGAACGAAGGGGTAGAGCAAAAGGAAAAAGAAAGTTTTTTTAGTAACTACATAATACTTTTACTATACCTGTAAACTGTGCACTGCATACATATGCCTAGAAAAAACCGGACATTATACTATTGTTATTGAAGGTGCATATTATTATGTTTCTCCTTTTACGTTTTCGGGTATAGTTTTTCAAGGAATTTACTACACACATAGAATTCATAGTATATATATATGCTATACAGTAATGCGCTGTGTGACGAAGTATGCAGATGAGGGTGTTTGTATAAATGAAATTCGCATATTATACTGTAAAACGTAACGCGGAGCAGCCAAACGCTCAGAATTTTCCAAGTTGAGTGTGTGCCTGTACACTGTACATATGTAGTACACAAACAGCATAGCCTTCGACCACTTTGATTGTGTGTGATTTTATCGACGATAAATTGTATATATCCTATACCTATACTTCCCTCTTTTGCTATGTGTATTTTCCTGTGTTTTGGCATGCATTGCATATCTATGTATACGTTTTCTGAGTAGGTATAATATGTATGACAGGACCGCATGTGTGTCCTTTTGTCCAAAGTAACTACAGACGTTGAGGGAAAGTAATGTTATTTCTGGCGTTTGAAGTACGTATAAAGTGTAACACAGTATAATACATCAGAGAAGAGTGAGAGGGAGAAAAAATAGGTAAATTGCACCTTTAGTACATTACTTGTTACTGACTGGGACAGAGGACTGACTAACTGGCTGTGTGTTTGTGCAAAATCCTTAATAATAATTGTAGACTGCAGACATATTTATTTTAAAGAAAGTTTGATTTAATTAGTATATTACAAAATACTATAATATTATAAGCAATAGACACAGTGAGGAATATGTTGTGCTGCGAAGAAAGTTGTCATCGACATGGTGAATGCAAAGAGAAACAAAAGGGGAAAGTGACAAACTTCTTCATTTACATTGTGTAATAGTTGCAAAGATGAAGGAAAACTTATAGCAATATAGTAAGTGACTGCTGAGTAACTAATTGTGTAATTATAATGTACTTTGCGCTTCAAAGTGTATCCAGTTAACAAAAAGTACATATGAATAAAAGGAATCTAACTTGGATGTCATTAACACAACACTGACATAACTAAAGAAATAATAAGCACGGTGCAAAGGAAGAACTTGAATTTTTCTAAATAGACACAAAGACAAGTGACAACAGGATTTCCGAATCGATTCTCTTCCCTTCTGTCGCTCCTTTTCAAACTCTTGTTATCACGCAAGAAAATTCCCAAGTGGTGCGTAAGGCAGCACAAGTCAACCATTTTTTTATACTGTTTGATTCGGAATTTTCAACCACTTAGTTAAATGACACTCTATAGTGTATACATGAGAAATTGTTTTAATTTTTTTATAAGGCATCTCTCTTGAGAGAGGTTTTACAAAATTGAAAATTCTGTTACTAAAAATTACAATTTAACTTTTGTTAATTTTCTAAGGCGCATTTCTTTTTAAAAAAATTCAAATTTGTAATTAAAAGTCACTGGCTACTGCATAGAAACCCTTATGAACAAGTGTGTACGTACATATGGCCCAATATTATAAATTATGAGATTAAGTTTTGCTTACTAGGTGACGTTTCATTCAATTGGTAATGTGAATATATGTATTTGTGACGTCAGCAACGAAAAATCCATTTACAATTGGAAGTAGCCTGGAGCAGCGGGGTTGGAATCAAAAGGAAAGTTTTATCTTTTCTCTATTCTCTTTCACGTCTTTTTTGAATAGCCATGTGTCGCTTCCTCTTGTCCGGTGTTCGGTGTTCATTCTCCTCAGCATGTGTAGGATGGATTATGATTAGTTCCACGTGTCCAAGTATGTATAGGTATGCTCTTTATTCTCCTTGGAATGGTGTACATTTTGTACATTGTCCATCCATACATATATGTGGTTACACATTATTTATGCTGACTTTCGTCAGCCTGGTCATTACCTCTGATAGTACCTATGGAGGCTGGAATAGAACTTTCCCCTACACATTTTTCTAAGAAAATATTATGTAGCATTTGCTCAGAATACATAATACAAACACATGACAATGAATATACCTACATACTACATACATAATAAATATTATGCAAATACACATTAGAACTTTCTTTTTGCAACTTTTCTTTCTCGTTGCTACGTTGGCATGATAAATAGCTTTGCAAAAAGGCCCTTGATTTCCCCTCCATAATATTCAATTGAAATTGTGTTCCCATACGAAAGTGAAACAAGGAGTGTGCAAAAACCGGTATTGTCTAGAAATAATCTTACTTTGCTCATTTAATATGTAAGCATTCCTAGAATAGGATTATTTCCCTAATGTAATGTGAATATGCAAAAAATGAACAACAAAGTCAAAAGGGCCCATAAAAAAAGCAATACCTACATAGAATCATAAATAGTAGTACTTTATGGAAATTATGGAAGAACCTTTTATAGTATAATATCATACATAGACAAATAAAGAAAATTAGATATTAATGTTCAACATTTTGAGCAGGATAATAATAATATAATGTAATATACATAATGGACGTCTAGGTCTAAGGTCTGGCAAAAATGTACTCTATGAAAGATAAAACATTATAGTTTATGGATGATGGCTGCAAAATAAATTCCATGCGCAATTTAATATACTAAGCAGGTAGGAAGCGCGTTACATAATATAACTTACACTCGATTTACATAGCAAACTATCGTATAATATATGTATGTCTAATAGTAATAAGCCAAGGACAGAGTGGAAACACTAGTTAAGTAAAAGGATGAACTACTATAATAAAATGGACAATACACAATGGACGACACACAGTCTGTGTATGGAGGAAAAAGTTCACGTCGTGTGACTGACCCGAGAAAGAGAAAGGGGAAAATTTCTTCAAATAACATGCAGACATCCAGTCGACATCAGCACTGAATACTCACGTACATACACGAACTCACGAAAAACTTTAATGTATCATACTTATGCATATCTACATCTAAAGAAAAGCCATGTGGACAAACGGCCATAAGTATACACAGATATATCTGGTGGTCGTGGGACATTCAACAGTATAATATTTTTCTTTCATTTCTTCCCTTCCTTTACAGTCGGTTTATACCCGGGGGATTCCGATTGGATTGAAGTGAATTTTTCCTATCGATAGTTACCCAGGAGTTTGACATTTTCCTTCTGTCCACTCGGCAGCTCACTACATGTGTGACTACAGGGAATAACTAACTCACGAACATGGTGTCTTCTTCCCTGATACTGATACTAACTACACATTTGTAGTACGATATACATAACTGTGTTTTACATTATTATACAACTCGTTATCAAATCATAAGTATGACCATCAGATAGCAGTGATAATATCTTGCTTTCTTATACATTGTACATTGTACATACTAATCTTGAATAGTGAACAGTGAACAGTGCTGTCAACATTATACTTCACACGGTATAATCAAGGGATTGACAACTAAGTTGGCAGTTGCGTATTTTAGTTCGCTGTGGGTTGCGAGACAGTCTCATATTTTTAAATGCCTCGTATCCAGTGGATTTCAAAATCACTAACAATATTATAACAAACTGAACTTGACTTTCTCGTTGCAGTAATACATACTTAAAAGAATAGTTTGTACACAATAAATGTAAATATCGATTCGATTCGAGTTGAAAGAGTGTGGAAAAAAACAGAAGAGAATTTTTCCCGTGTAATAAGCACCTGTGTATACCTATGTATAGTATGTACGTACAATGTACATACAATTTACGAGACGTTTACTACGTATTACGTTTTGTTCCGTTTTGTGTACTATGTGTACGAGGATGTGACAATGTAGTGTAGTGTAGTGTAGTTTCTAATATTTAATTGTTTGCACAGTGAAAGGTGACAAGTTCAGGTATACATATATACAATGAGCGTTTGTTCTGGTGTGAAGGGTAATGGGGAAAAGTAGGAAATCTTCAAAACAGTTCCTCTCCATTATACACTTTGATGATAATGTATTAAAATATTAACGAGAATACATACATAATAGCTCTCGTTGTTGATTATTGATGTCCTGTATTGAGAGAAAGCTCTCAATATTTGCTATATTATTATTATAGTACAGAATATTTATATGTAGAGAAAGTATGTTAAGTGTATCCATTACGTTAGTATTAAATTTTATTACGATAATATGTTGTATTTTTTCTGTCCAACGAGAGGTGCTTTGAAGTGTTTTGTCGTTGCGAGAGTTGTTGTTTGTTTGACTTACGAGCAAGGTCAGCTTATGTCTAGATTTTGTGTCCATAGATTGAAAACTGGAAAAATATATAAATTTTACTCTATTCAAAAGTATATCTTGTAGGTTTTTGTTTTCCGCTCTATTCTTCTCCGCCTTTTGTTCGCAGTTCTATTATTCTCCGGAAAAACTACGACTATCCACAACTACTACTATGCTATGTATACACATTGTAGTACTACGAATAGGTAGGGCTGTTAGTTTGACCCTCTGCAGGTTCACTATTGTTTGTTCTCATTCTCATTCTCTAGTGTTAGCCCCTGTTTGCATAATAGCTCAGCAATAATAATATAATGATACAGGAATGAAATGCATGTAAAATGTACAATTCACAGTGTACAGTAGCACGTTATGTCATTTGAGTCCAGCGGTTCAAGCTGTTCCTCCGAGAACTAATAATATAATAGTTGAGTCCGCTGGTTGGTGACAGGTGACGGACGAAAGGACTTTTTCTTGTTCATGTTGTGTGTGCTTGTGTCAGTGCCAGGCAAATCAAGTCGAGTGTTGATATTATTGAGTGAGTGGCAATGTAAAAAAAGTAAAAAGACAAGT
Source organism: Sminthurinus bimaculatus (assembly GCA_034698285.1). Classification (NCBI taxonomy): domain Eukaryota; kingdom Metazoa; phylum Arthropoda; class Collembola; order Symphypleona; family Katiannidae; genus Sminthurinus; species Sminthurinus bimaculatus. The sequence goes on along the minus strand of JAQIVE010001743.1, from coordinate 16,928 downwards.
ATATTGGACCTTCTAACTTTTAATGCGCCTTTCTTTTTCCTTTCTCTCTCAACTTTCCCCCACGGCGGATATCTATACTTTTACAATATACAGTCTAGTTTAATTATTTATTTTTTTTACTTTTATTTCTCTCTCTCGTATTCTTAAAAAACCTTAATGATGGCTGACGGTAGTCATTTCAGTATACATAGGATTGTTGTCCTGTCTTGTAAACTGCAAGACTATTATTAATTACCTGGAATGTTAATTTTCTATACAGAATTTACATTGTGTTATTGTAATATATGCAAAAAAGCATATTATATTACATACTTACACATTGCCCTCTGTATTTGAGAGAGTTATCATTCCTTTCGAATTCGCCAAAAATAACTCATTTCGTGTTGGTGTCTAGAATCAAGACAGACGGTATACTAATTATGCATAGTACGCTTGCATAAATAATTTGACTTTTGTACATTTATATACCTACCTAAATATACATACAACCTACACGTGAGTCGTCTGTGCTTCGTGCTGTGATATTGATATTGTGTCGGATGAAATAGTCAAGATAACTTTTTTTGGAACAGATTATTGACGTACTGTCACGGATTTTTGTCGTGTGCCAATCTCAAGCTCGGAATTTTCTAATAATTATTCATATGTATGTATGTATGTATGTAGTACCATACCTAACATTTTCATAGTGAGCCAAAAAATCAAAGAAAGTGGTCCGAGATTGGCTGTTTTGTAATATTGTTTGTATTTCAACTTGAACCTTTTGAGTGTGGTGTGATACATACGTTAAGGACGAAAACAGCTACTGTGCCTTTAGTTAAGCTAAATAATACACACAATTAAAAGAATTACAACACGACTACCTGAATACGAAGATTGAAATTAAAGGTTGAATTGAACGTGTATTACCAGTGTATATGTACTATCAGATATCAGATACACATTCAACATTACCATCTTGAAGAGATACCAAAAGTTAATCAACTTGTCTTGGCACCTCTTACAAAAAGTACAAGACAAGACAAACAGCTTTATTAAGATTATTAAATTAAATACCTACATTATAAATTATAAAGTTCCTGTTGAGACGAGACGAATAATCCGATCAAAATGTTTCACGAAATTCAACGTCATCACGAGGAAATGCACAGACTCTTTACTGAGAAGCTACCGATTTTGGTATGGAACGATTTTCATTATAAGGTAACTGGTGGCGGTGGGCTGCTTTGCTTGTTTTAAGAATTTGGATCAGTGCCTGTATCATATATATGTACAAAAAATAATACCTGTTAAAAATTCAATTGACAAGTAGCAAATAATGTACACATATAGATTCACTAAAATATCTCATGCAATATAGATGCTTTGAGTTTGTAAGCATTTTTTGTCAAAGAAAGACGCAGGAAAGAGGAGGAAAAAGTCAAATAATGTTTGTATTCAGTTATTTGCTTTCGTTTGTCAAAGCCATTCATTAGTTTCTTTTGGTTAGTTGATTCAGAAGAAAACGATGAATGAGAATCGAGCATCATACATATGTTTTAAACAAATTTAATACCGCTGATTTCTATGCCGCTTAATTGAGCATATAATTTAGATGGAGAATGGACAATGAATGAATTATTATGAGGATGACGATGATATGATTACGCTGACACGTTTTTTGGTGTAATTTGTTCAATTTTCCAGGGTACAATGGATTTACTCGATACTCCTATAAAGCCATGGAGCACGTCTTTGTCAAATCCAGCTTCGGGTAAGTTATGCCTACAATACATTATAATACATACATTATTATTACTTTATTGTCCCATTTTTCTCAGCCCTTTTATACTACTACATAAAATAAAATGGTGAGCGGACCTTTGTAAACTGAATATATGTATAACGTATGCATACTGATGACAGAAAAAGACAAATGACAAGAGTTTTCTCTAATGAACCATATAAAATATACACACATGACAATGGTCTAAGACGGAGTAATAATAATAAAAAAGTAAAGCATTCTTACTTATTATTACTACTGTATACTATAAACTGGAAAACTAAACTTTACAGGTACGTATATGGAGCGCTACCATAAAAGTTCATCAAACGGATTCTTAGCGGATAATCATCACGGAGGGAAGGGCGACAAAGGCGACAAAGGATTCACAATCCTACCAAACAAATATCCAAGTCATAGCAGCAGTAATAGTGAACTTCCCAATTTATCTCCCTATAGTCACCACAACAATATACACAACGCGTTTGGGGACACTTTCAACTCAAACCTGTGGACTCAGCATGAAGAATTTATGGGATTCAACAACAACAACAATAATAGTTCTAACAATAATAACCATACTCATCATAATCACAATCACACAAAGGGACCCTACAGCTCCTCGAACAACTCCAAGTCATCTGCCGCTGCTCATGGTCATGGGCCCAAACAGCAACAGCATAGCGGCGGACTAAATGGGCTCAGCAGTAGAAGTGGTTCTTTTCTTCCAACCAAACAACAACATCATCATCACCACCATCTTCTCAATAATCATCACCTCCCAAGTAAATATGCGGACTCATCCAGCCGATTTGATGCTTTCTCTCAGCACAATGCATCCCTTGATGCCTCCGACTCGGACCCAGAAAACTATGGCCCACTCCGGTCCTCGAACAATCCCAACTCCTTCCAACATCAGCAACTTCAACATGGCTCGGACGATGGTCACTTTATCAAAATACACAGAGAGTATGATGAGACGGACGATGCCAAGAACGGACTGGACAGCGCTGGGTCTGCAAATACAAGAGACTCTGGCGTGAGCATTGGCACTGTAAACTTACTTTTAATATTTTTATGTGTTTTGTTGTTGTTCATCTTGTTGTTGTCGCCACAATTCTATTCCACATCATCCTCATCATTTTTTCATCAGGATACACACAATACATTACATATTATTGTAACAACAATTAAGATGTATATTCTATAGTATCGAGTTTAAGTATATTATAGACAGCAGGTAAAGTCATAACATATAGTGTTTCCTTGTCAGGCAGATTTTTCAATTTCCAATGGCATCATACATGTATTGAATAATATACAACACAAAAATTTTGAAACAACGACAAGCCACATAGAAAACACAGTTTAAACGCTACATAATATTATTGTGAATGGAAAAAAAGTACGATGCTTTTATTATACTGCAACAAAAACAGAAACTATACCTACATATTTATGTAACTATTTTAGCACTCTGTTTGTTTGTTGAACAAGTTTTTTATGCCTTCTGGTAGTAAACACAAGCTATGCAATATTGTTTTAGTGGTTATACGTATTTCACAAAATATTATGCACTGCGACTCAAAGAGGAAGTTTGCTCGGAACATGCAGTATGATGCATGTAGAATGTAGATAATATTCAAGATGGCAATTGATTATATTATTGAGATGACCTTGCTTCTCAATTTAATTGCAGTTGTAAAAAGTTGTCGTGCAGTGTCCACCTGACACTGTACAAATTACACATCATATTATTTATATGAATGACAAGTCTAGTAAAACGTAAACATGTACGTACATATCACATATGCATGTGTTGATGTAGCATGGGAGATGGAAGAGGAAAGGAAGTTAAACCTTCAAACGTTTAAACTCGTCTCAAGACTTTTGTCTATTTTTTAGTTGCTGTGTATGTTTACATATTACATTACGCATTCATTTTTCAATCAACATCGATGATGACAAGCAAGAAAGAACTTTATTGACCCATATCGTATATTGTATAACAACATACATAGGTTTGTGTATTGTCTGGTTTTTTCTAAGTGTAGGTCGTAAGTATTGTGGAGTATGCATGTAGCAATTTTTCTATACCTGCTTGTACCTGCGCCGCATGTACGTGCATATACATAGGTACAAGAATAGCCAATTTAATTTATTTTTTGAGAATGAAAAGAAAAGATTACTTGACCTTTTATTTTGAAAACTCGAAAGTTCTTCGTTATTTTGTAAAGTCTATTGCAAAATTCAAAGTTCTTTTGCACAAGTATTTATCTTTTTTAGCTTTGTAGAGTTAGTATGTACATCTCGTTTTTTTAAAGAATGGTGCATGCATTTTCAAAGCAGAAACGACTATACATACAAGCCAGTACAATGCATAAAAGTAAAAGTATTTCATATTGGAAATCAAATAGGAAGTTAAGACTTCAGGGAAAAGACTTGAGATCAAGTCGTTCACAAATCACGATAACTTTTATGCATAACATTTAAGACATTTTATCCAAAACTCGAGATAACACACGAGAAGCAAAACATTCTTTAGATAGCATATCACAGGAATACAATTTTTTTATTAAAAAAAATGCAGTAGCACAAAATACAAAATACACATCTTGTGCTACAATTCCTGCAGACTGCAGACATACAAATAGCTAATATACTTTTAAATTCTGCTTATTTTGATGCTTGCTTTCAAAATACGTTTCCTTGAAACTGACCGTATTTTTTTATTTTGTGCCCAATTTGCAAAAACTGTACAGATACCTAGCCCGCCGAGCATGCAGCCATATGATGCCATTATAGCTCGATCTAGTATACCTAAAATGACCTCGAAAAAGAAGTCTCCCACACCTGTGCATTCGCAACGTCCACCAGAAAACCATCTCGCAGACTCTCGTTCTTGGCGATCCACTCCCGATGTCCCCGGAGAGAAAGATATAAGGTGAGAAAAAATTCAAGTTTGTAGTTACATGCATCGTTTAAATATTTTTCACGTATTGTCCTACTTATAGTACAGATGTGCCCAGGGAATTATAAAAAAGTATCTCGTTGGACACTCAAATCAAAAGAAAATTGCACGTCTTGGTCTTGATGATGACCCTTCTTTCAGAAAATTTTGTGACTAGTTTTACTTTTCTCTCTCTACAGATCAAACAGTAATATCTAAACATCATCAAGTTATTGAGCAATTCTAATTCCGATTTACGTTATAAGATTACATTATGTACAATCGAATACGAATAATTGCATAATCTTTTTGCACTCAAGTGAATGGACTTTGACAAGAAGACTGTGTCATATCAGTCCTATAAACAAAATGTAATGACACAAATAATAATAGATACATACAAGATAAGTATAGCAACATCACTCAAGCATGATACAACACGTGTAATAAGTATTGATTTTGATTACCTTCGGTTTTCAATTTTCTGCGTGCATATTATTATCTGTATTACGAGTGCGGCAGAGAGTTACATACATACATAGATATTATATTGATTTTCCTACTAAACTACCGAAACCAATACATAACTAATATGTATGATGTATGTAATGCCACAGTAAAACATCTTCTCTTATACATTTGCAATCCCTACTTTTGACAACAAAATGTGTACTTACATGCTTATGGCATTACGTACACCTAATAGTAAAAGTTCGTGGGTTTGTCGGCGATTTGGAAGTGAATACTTAGAAGACAAGGAAAGTGAATTGAATGAATATAGTGTAGGAATGGAAAAGGAGGGAGAGACAGAGAAAGAAAGAACCAGCTTATTTTTATTTATGTCCCTGGTTAATCGTGCCGCACGATTGTCATACAGAACTCTTCCTCCACCAGGAACAGGGAACTGTATCTGTACAATTCTTTAATGTACATCAATGGATATAGACTAGATAGACACACACTAGTTGCTGTAGCTGGTTTTTTCTGAATTCGGAACGTATACAATAAATACATTTCTTTCACTAACAAGAATACCCAGTAATAATAATAATAATAATAATGCTCCGTTTTAATAATTCGAATGGTTGAAATTCTCTTTCCCTTTCTCCGACAAATTCTGAAATGCAAACGTCATGGCAGTGGACATGCATGTATATTGTACATACATACGATAGATACATATTATGCTCATAATACGTTGGCCTGAGCCTGGAACTTCAGAGTCCACAAAGTAAATAGAATAGAATACAAGGCGGACAGGTATAACGAAGTATTTTTTATGGGAAAAATAAACACATAGTCGCATAATGGTGACATTGGCATGATAAGGACTCCAATTTTACAACATATTACTTTATGGATATAGAATAGGACGTATGTATGCATGTATCCAGGACTTGAGTGTTAATAATAATGTACATATGATTGTAATAACAACATAGGCCGCGTCCTTTGATGATGATATTGTACAAAAGCATTGATGTATGGTGGTCTATTGTTAGTTATTGTCATCGAATGCCTGACTTGACTAGCTGAATGACTATGCTATGGCTGTAACAATATTTTTTGAGTGTATACGCGTACATATTATCATATGTATGTACTCAAACATAATACAGGACTAACAATGTAATAACAACGTATGTATATGAGCACCAGGCTCGTTTCGCGTTTAAAAAACTCGGGAAAAATTTGTTTTATGCGAATATTGGTTTTTGGGAAAAGAGTTTTCCTTGTATTATATTATCATTGTCATTATGACCCTATATTATATTCTCTCTCTCTCGATCGCTTTCTCCAGTAGTTGTCATCGCATCGTTGTACGTAGTGTGTAATTTGACAATGAAAATAAGCCGGAGAGTTTCGGAATGAGAGAGAGAGAGACGAAGAAGAAAGAAAATGGTCTTTCTCCTCGTTGCTTTCTCTTGCATTTTTCCGTCCGTACCACAGTTTTCTTTATTACTTCTATGTACTCGGATGCTTCAAGTGCCCTAACTAATTCTATATTTATATAAGTCAGTGGAGTGAAAGTGCACAAAATTTGAAAACTTTGGTTTTTGAAGTTTTTCTAAAAATTTAAATCATCCTGCTAACAGTTCCATCAGAGTAAACTTTAAGTTCTTGTTTTTGTGATATGAAAAGCAAAATTCAATAGTAACAAGTTCTTATTAAAAATACATCATGATGAATTGTGTTAGTTCATCTTGAAAAGTAGCACAAGCAAAATATATTACGGCAAGCCCGTATGTGCATACATTGTACATATAATATGTATGTATACATGCATGACAGCTTCTGTTAACACTGTAGTGAAAATAATTAGCTCAAGTGTGCAGTATTTACACAGTAACATTATACATATTTGCCATGAAACAGTGTCATCAATTCAAGTACTCTCTCTATTTTTTTGCTAACAGCAATACTAATAATCATCATACAAACAATAATATTGGTCTACCGTCCATATTAATGTGCTTCGACTTTCATTGTTTTTCACTGGGAGGGCGTTCAAGTACACCCGTAACAGAGTTTCATCCCATTTCAGAGTACGAGAGAAAATTTGCCGAGAAATTACGACGTTTTGGGTACAACAAAAATACGGCTGCACATTTGAAGAATATTTATTATTTATGTATAATTTATATGCACTGTGCATAGTGTACTAACTATCAGCATTATAATATGCATACATATTCCAACACATTTTTTGTGTCTTTCTCAAGGTGAAAGATAGACGTGGTCAATGTCGCATTGTTTGTTTGTTGTTTACCCAGATACATAATATGTATATTGCATACATGAGAAGAGAAAGCCGTAAAATGTCGGAAACTGACTGCAGATAGACAGATAGTCCAAAAGTTGATGATAAAGGGCTCTGATTTGTTTTGTTAAACTCTGTTTCTCTTCCTATATACTAATACTGATAGTGAGTCTGTGACTGCTTATTTACTCTCAAATTCAAATATCCCATCTTAATTACCTTTTACTGGTAATTGATTTTTCAAAAAAACAGCCGCCTCTCGCATGACCATCCAAGAGAGAAAAAGAATAAATGACGTTTACACGGTATATTATTTTACTCTGACCATTTTATGTTACACTTTTTACGCGCAATAAAAGCCTCTTGATAAATAGCAAAAGTTCATTATACATATAAGTAATTTATATCCCTATATTATGAACTTTGTCTTCTTCGTGTTTACCCCCTCTGACTTTTCTTGTCTTCTGTTACTTCATACGTTAACGATTGAAGGTTTAAACGAAAATTAAATCAGCACACTCTCAGGCACAAACAATCTTGCGTGTTCCTTGGACCGTCCCACCAAGGCACTTTTCAGAAAATGCAAGGCCAAAGCTGCAAAAGCTTTCCTCCATTCTCCTGGAAAATGTCCCCTCTGAACGGGCCAGGGAAAATGGAAACTTTGTATTTTCGAAAATCGGGTACTTGGTGAGAAGGCTCAGTGCTCATCAGTATAACAATTTAAGATAAAGTATTATTAGGTACTTTTGAAAGTGTAAATAATTTGTTTTTATTTCTGAAAATGAAAGTCTGGCCGTTATCATAGCCAAATAAACAAACGTGCAATGGCTTAAGTACCTGTGTGTAAACTAGAAGATTTGTTTTTTCGTAACTTTTTCTTTTATTTAAATTTTTTCGCCTCTCTCTCTCTCTCTCTCTAGAATTTGTACAAGATAAAACCGAGAAGCTTGGAAATGGTTAGACCATAAGTCACAAGTTTACATGATGACTTATTACATCCTTCTGATGCAGTCTACAGTATTGTGTATTGTAATTATAGATTGTAGTAATCCGGTGATGATTAGTAAATTATCTCGTTAAATAGTGGCCGGCAGAAGGAACGATATAATAACTCCCCATTTATTTATATATATATTATACCTCCTACTCACGTAGACAATTTATTTATTGTAAAGCAATAGGACGTGACTATTAGCCTGTCACTACATGGCATCTATTAGAGAACTATGTTGTACATATTTATCAAAATCACCTTTCCTTATCATCGACAAATAGCATTGAAGCCCGAGACGTTGTCGGAATTTCCAGCATACAAATAGCAATTTGCGTGATAATTTGTCTCTCTTTCATTGAGTTGCGTATGTACGTTTAATGTTTTTAATATATTTTCCACCTATTTTCCTGTAGAATCGTCTATCTATAATCTATATAATAGAGGCGGAAAAAATGCATGTACAGTAAAATAATGTTACATACCTATACATTATTATATTATAAATAGGTACAAACAAACGCACGACAGAGGGAATACCAAAACCCCTATATGTACGTTGTCCTTTGACTAATTAGGGGGAATTGCATCTGGGTTAGTGAACTAATGTTATTTAGTTGGCTTGCTCTTTAAAGTTAATACTCCATCATATTCCTTGTGCTCGGATAGTTATACATATAGTACAGTAGTAACTAAATATAATATGTAACATATCAAGTTTTTGAGACGTAGACGTGTCTACGAGCAAAACATTGTACGTGTGCGTTTGACGTAGACATTGATAATATTTTTCAAAGTCAAGTAATAATTGGTTTTTTACCGCAGATAATGCGTACATATTACATACACTATAATATATATGTTTTGGTAATAATTACATTAAAATTATACGTACATCTTGATTGTTTCCTTTCGTTCGTGCCCACTGGATAAATATAAGAATGAATGTCAAAGCTTTAGCTATGGGGAGAGGTTTTCCTGAAAGGAATCAACAATTGCATGATTTCAACTTTGTTACATACATACTTGTATGTATTTACTAATGTCCTTTAATTATTATTGAAATTCAAATTATGATATCATAATAAGGGGCCACCACCGACAAGCCCCTTCATCATTATACACTAATGGTAACTTAACTATGTCAAACCATTTGAACCATTGAATGCCCGTCTGAATAGACGGATGCTGGAATTGTTCAGTTTTAGCCAGACATCGGTGTTTGGAACACGTACAACTTTTGAAGCGATTGCTCAACATTCACACATGTATACCTACAGATATATACAATACATAGTTTACAGGTACATACTTAAAGGTAATTTGAGAAATTATTGGGCAATTTTAATGAAGGGGATTTCGCTTTGTATGAAGGAGCTTATTTTTTCATTAATTCATATTTTTGTATACGTCATACATCATCAACAAGTAATAAGTTGTATCGTGATAATTATAATCCATGTCTTGAGTCTACACATGAACATTCTTGTTGTTCGTCGTCGCGAGTCGCGAGTCAATAGGAAAATGACACAAATCTTTCAATTATGAAAGAAAGCCTTTTCGCTGTTGAGACAGGGATGGTGGATGGAGGTGAAGCAATAACCGACCGAAGTCCGCGACACATGTTACTTGATATTTGTATTTGTATATATTTTGTCCATGGCATTAAATAGAAAGAAAGCACGATATTATCGGTATTATGGTCTAAAATTTGGTTTCATGTCGTCGTTAGTTTTTGTCTATCACGATATGTTGTGTTTCTCAATATGTATTTACAATGTGTACACATGTATAATCATGGTTAGAGATTAAAAAATAGTCCATTATACGATATCCCACGACTTGTGTTTGTAACTACTCTTACTTATGGCTATTGGTAAACGTATCCATGAGTCCTGATTTGCCAACCGAAATAACTCCAGAGAAAAACAAAGTCTGTTGACACTTATTTTTTGGAATAAAAGGTCATTGGTCCTTTAAAATTTAAATATCGTAGCGATATTTAATAGCGCCATTGAGAGATTTTTTTTCTAGATTATGTATGTCTAGTAGCAGAAATATACCTATCTATGCATAATACTATGTTAATTATGTACACATATGACAAGTTTACTGCACATTTTATGAACAATTCCGTATAACTAAACTTGTGACGTGTACAAAGTATGATATGACATAATACGGTAGTTTTTGGGAAGATGCAAAATCGGAAAAAAACATTTTTTTTATGTGTATAGTTATTTCAAAACAAGATTTCTATTAGGTAGCCATACATAGCATTAAGAAGTTTGTAAAGCCACATTTTGTAAGCTTTTTTGTAAACATGAACCGTAACTACGGTTAATTACGGTAATGAGCAATGATTGGATGTTGTAACAAGTAAGATACGATCGAATTTCAAAACTAACTAACTTTTTTCATACAACAGTTCACTACACACACAAACTTTTCCCCAATAAGTCCAGTATAGCGCATATAGAATTAGAGACATCCTATAATATACATACATATTTATTATATTATTGCTGCCGACTTCAGCCAGCTTCAAGCTTAGCCTTAGTAAAATTCTTTAAAAAAGCAAAATTTATTTGACAGCAGTTAAATGTGTGTACAAACAAGTCTGTTTGCACTTTGGCCATCGTCGCAATTTTTCTTGCTGGACTTTGTGTACATGTGCTTGTATGAAAATACAAGTTGGTCATGACTGTGCACGATGAACTCGAAATACAGTGCTTCCAGTTAACGCTAAAGGGAAGTATGTTTGCAGTTTGCATTTTTATTTCCTTTGTGTGGACTGGGTGGGCAGGGGTTGTTGGTCGTTAAATTGATTTACAGACAGACAAAAGGTTTTGTAGTATATGGCACCCACATTGAGTGAACCCTTTTTATGGGCTTTTAAAAATATAATCATAATTCCAGCGCTCAAAGATAAGCTGTATCTGCGGAAAACTGTGCAAAAGTACAACAGTATGCAAACATATTTTTAAATCCTTTAATAACTTGCACACAGCATAAAAAAAGTCGATATTAAATGTTTCATAGTTTGTATTCCTGAGGTTACAATATATACAGACCTGTACTATACTAACTGATGCTAACGATAAGACAAAATGACGTATGTTTTAGAAATTAGCTCAAATTCAACAATAAATCTATGATTCTTAATTTATGCTTTTGTGTTTAATATTTGGAAACAGGAAAACTAACGATGGATCGGACATCAGTCGTAGTCAGTCGGGTTCCTCTGGCTTTCTTCACCGAAAGCCAGTCTTGGCTCGAGCCTCCCAACGAAAGACTTCTTCAGATTCCCTGACAATTCAAAACCGGCTGTCCGCCCTTGAGCTGCGAGACTTTGATGAAGGAATGGAGTCGGACACTGTATTCCCTAAGGAGAAAATCCCAAATCCAATTTCCTATCACCTCTCCCTCTCCACCAATAACATTGCAAACATTCACAGTGAGGATGAAGTGGATAAGTCGCACGCTCCATATTCAACCTCGTCCCTTCGAAGACCTACCAATACTAATAAGAAGCAATCTCCCAAGTCTGTTTCAAACTCCCGTTCCCGTTCTCGCACTCCCGTTGGTTCTCGCGGTATGAGCAGCGGCTTGTCTACTTCAATGAAGGGTAAAATCATTCCCCTGTTAATTAATATATTATATACTATACGGTTATCTATGCATGTAATAATGTATTTATCTATGTGCATATTTCCATGCGGAGCATGGTAAACATATGCAACATGGAATGTTCTCTTTTTTTCTCCAACTCTACCAATTAACTAATTATTTTGACCAAATGCCGAGTAATAGTATCAATGAATCAAGAAGAAACAAGAAGCAATTAGGTTCTCCCACACAATCTCAAAATGAAAATCGATTAATTTCTAGCGTTCAGATTCATGCAATCACGAATTCTATCCAGAATTTTCCAATCTTGCTTGCTAACTGGATTTTTCTGTACTATCATATGATATAATATAATATATATGTACTGTATAGTTCTAGCTCACGAGTTTGCGTTTACATATGTAGCGGATTAACCGGAATCTTTTTTATGTAGAATCTAACCTTTACAAATTATATCACTATCGACTGAAAAAAATATCACTGCGCAATTCGCTTGTCCATAAAACTTTCTGTATAAAAAACGGTTCTAAATGCCTGGATTTTATTGCAGTGTTATTCAAAACGGGTTATACAGTGCTGAGTCATGGAGAAAGTACGATAAAGATAGTTAAAGTTATTGAAATCTTCTTGAAATTTAATTTTTTAGTTGTATATAAAATAATAACACATTCCGTTTAAAAAAACGTATATATATATATACAGATATGTACTTACATAAACAAGTAGACATAAAATATTTTTTACCCTGACTGAACTTTTACTTTTCGTGTCAATATAAGAGGCTGTCCGTTTATCATGTGTATGTAACTCTTTTATCAGCTGATTTCGTAAGCTTCAACCTTAAGAGAACATATTTGTTAGTGTTACCTACAATAAAAGGACAATCCCCACAATATCCTGTGATTGAAATGAAATGTTGTCTCTTTTTAAGTAGAATAAAATGCATGCGTGGAGCCTAGGCGTATTTTATGTATTTACATACAAATAATCCTAGGCCTAATGTTGTATGTGTCTATATTTGTGTAGAACTACATAGTGAACTAAAGTTTCGTACAATTAGTTGAATATCAGATATTTTTTCCCATACTTGGTCGTGGACATGAGTCCTGATTAAAGTAGATTTTAAGGGAAAGAGTAGAGATTCACTACTCTTTCTCTACTAGAGAAAAGAAGAGGACGTAAAAGTTGGAGTTGGAATAAAAGAGTTGGAAGCTTTTGTGACTAATTGATTTGAACTTATCTGCTGACAGGAGATGCTGAGAATGCTCTAGGTCTAACATCCGAAACTTCTCCGCCCAAAAATAATTTGAGTGTAAAGAAAACGACTCCGAAGCGGGTGTACAAGGGGTTTGTGTTCAATAGATATCATTTTTATTACCATACAATCGTTCGTTTGCTGTGTGTTTTTTATTTATGTTTTTGAAACGATGGACGTATTATAAAAATCACAATGTGAACAGTGAACAAGTTATCATCAATGTATATGGCTAAGCTATAAGCCTTTGTTTTTCTTTTTCGTTTTGTGAATTGTTCATTCATAATTTAGAGTATATTAAATGTAATATGAATGTATGTATAGTAATGTTATTTTATATTGTACTGATTATTACCAGCAACATAATGTGATGCATTTTAATAATGCGAGTATTGGACGATAATAATTTATGAATTTAGATCATACCGAGAGTTGTCAAGGAACGCACCGCAAATGACTCAAGAGGTTTTTCCAGCTGATCTAAAACCAGTAGACTCGCCTCGCCATTCTTTAAGTCTTGCATTGAATAATTTAAATTCATCCGAATGGTAATCAAAACAAGTAAAATTTTTGTGATATGTCTCCACAAACTATAAACAACATTATACATTCACAACTTATCAATACATTATCTCTTCTCCTTAAACACTGTATGTAATTCTGAGTATATTATCTTTCTATATATTATATTCTTTCTTCTTTCTCCTTACTTCTATCATCCTTTTACTTATTAGAGAGGTTACGCAAAAATCCATTCTAACTTTTTACTTTTGGAAAAAGATAAAAACAAAGAAAAGGAATGAATTTACGCATGGTTCTAAAAGTCTAAAGTTAGATAATATGAGTTCGCAGAACCTCTCTATTTTAAACATGCATTACAAAATACAAGCACAATACAACAAAATTGTGAGACTCATTTACACTGATGGTGTAAACTTTAGCTTTTAAACAAAATACTATCATCCTCTCTCATGACATGCAATTAGTACACATGTTTCTATTAATATTTTTCCAAGAAATATTTTAGCTGGGTGTGAGTTGAAAGTGCTTATGTGATTAACCTGGATTTTTTTTTCTTGTAACTCTTTTTTTCAGGGAAACTAATTTGGACGGATTTCGACTTTTGGTTCGACTGTCACGGCACCATCCAGAGTCACTTAGAACAGATCTGCACAATATTAACATTAACGGAATGCGTCATGTTATGAATTTACGTTCTCAAGTTTGCCGATCGGCTTGCTTATTTTTTAGAGAATTATTCCTCAGTCAAGGAAAGCTTATGGAACAGGTACAATTTTTTATCTTTGTAAAAACCGTCAATCTGTGCAGTTACATGTTACATTTATAGACAATAGATTGTTATATAAATATGTATAGTATTTGTCTTCCTATGCTCTTTCTTTTGATTTTCATTCCTTCAAAATTTAAAAAAAAATTATATTGTGTTTTTGATTTCGTTCTCCACTCCTTGGTTTGATTTACAAAGTCTAATTAAATGACAATGTCTTTACTCTGTTATTTGTGGATCCCTGCTAAATGCTTGATAAAGGATGCTGAGAAAATTGCCGAGAAATTATTGGAGAAGTCGGCCGACACAAATAAATTTATTAGAGAAGATTCTGGTTCCGCAATTGAAATGATGGTTACCACCCTATCACCAGCCAAAGTTATTACATGCTTAGATACATACGGTCTCAAGTAAGAATCTCTATTAAATTATATTATAGAAATTTACATGTACAATGTATATACACATGTAATATACGTTTTTCTGTCTGTATAAAAAACCCAAAATACCATGTACATATTTTCCTTTTTGATTTCTCAATATAGGCATAGAAATCCCATTGGTAAGTTGAACGTTTTATTGGCTCTCTACTTTCTGATTTGAAAAAAATTTCGATTTGTTTACAAAATTGAAATGAAATACCTGAATATTATTAAGAATTTAAAATATGCGTTTGTTTGTTTTTTTGGAATGTCGTACAGTTAGGACTACCGCAAGCAAAATGTTAGTGTTATTAGTAAGGCGTTTAGGTTCGGAACGAGTACTATTTGACCATCCCGACAAAATTCTACCCATGATCATGCACTTCCTTCAAGAAGGCTCACTGGAAACTAGGTAAGCCTATGCCTTGTCGGCCTTTCTCTGTACTCCTGATGGATGTAATATATTTTATTTTCCCAAACGTTTCAACAATTTTAACAAAAATTTGGCATAATACACAAAACAAAAGTGACATTCTCTCGGGTTGGAGTTATTACAAAAGATTTACAGTCAACGATATACACACACTGTATTGTTGATGATTGTACCTAGAAGGAATTTGTAGAAAACACACAATAATGACACAAAGGTATGTGACTAGCTTGACAGAATGCCTCTGTTCTCTGTTATGTGTGTATGTATGCCAAGTACCGAAATTCTTCATAGCTAATAGAGTCTTCCAAAATATTAGTCAAGTTGTTGAGGAAATGGAAAAAGTTCATCCTAATTATTGAGATAAGACTTGTTGTGGTCTTCTTCCACATTTATAAGATACTTTAACATTCTTTACAATAGTTACTTATATATACATTACGTTGTGCAGATGGTTAGGTTTGGCTTTTGTCAATAGATTTAACAGTATCAGAACATGTTGTATAATAATACATGCAGGTTTAAAGAATAGGGAAAAGTAAGTAAAGTGAATGGAAATGTATTAGCTAAAGTAATAATATTATGAGTATATAGATATAGATACTATATGTGGACACAAAATAGGGATACGAGAGTAATGATATATTTATCATCAATATAATATACAGAGGACAGAAAGAAACATCTCAAAAATGAGATTCCAATTTCCAACCGTAATATTAGTCACATAATATTACATTACAATATCGAGTAAGTATTATTATTATGAAGGTTCGAGTAAAGGGGACAGTGGACAGTCCTTTTCCTAAAGTAAGTTACACATAGAGATAATGCAGACAAAGCTCTCACTATAAAGACTGGAACCGACTGATATTTTTGAAAGTTTATCAGAATAATTTACGATGGTTAGTTGTGGATTTTCCTCTCCCTTTGTTTTCTTTATGGAATGTCATGTTAATGTGTATCTCTTTGTCCTACATAATATGCAACTATGTAAGCATTCTCTGTGTGTTCTGATTTTGGTTCTCATGCGTTCTTTCTTTTTCTTTCCCTTTTTTGTTCTGTATATATGTATAATATATATGTATACAAACAATACAGGACACATGGAAAGGCAGCTTTGGCAGAATTAATAACCAATAAGAACTTTGATGCACAGCTGAGGAGAACGATTTCTCCGGACATTTTACGCAATGTATCCAAGAGCATTTCAGCGATCCGCCAAGAAGTAATGTAAAATGTAATGGACTTTCATCATTTGATCTACATATACATATAAAATATGCATGTAATATAATATAATATGTATGTAATACATTATGTATACTTTTACATCTTAAATATCAGAGAACGTTGTATGTATTATTGTGTATGGGTAAAGGTACCATTATTTAACACAATAATTCATGACAATTTTGTAGAAGGTTGCCAGTCGC